>JAQQSW010017493.1:0-11452 GCA_028646575.1 Pseudocheirus occidentalis | reverse complement strand
GAAATTAATTGTGCCTGCTAGGCATTCCAGTAGATAGTAGGCACTGTATAAATGTTTCTTCCCTTCCCCCTTCCTCTTCTGCCATAGCTGTAGCTTGAGTTCTCTCTCTAGCTGGAAATCTTGCTAGAAAGCTACAAATATAGTCAGAGAGCTGGAAATTAGGTAGTGTTACTGTTTCTGGCAGCCAGTGGACCCACTGGCAGAAGAGTTCTAAAATTGGCATAACCAGCCAGCTTTACAGGAATTGGCCACTGATAGTTAGAGGCAGCTGGTACATGGAAATTCACATTGAGTCGGGAGCTTGATGACCTGGGTTCAGATCTTGGTCCTGCCACATAATGCCTGCGTGGCTTTGAGTAAATCACCTAAGTCTTTTGGGGCCTCAGCTTCTTCATTTGTAAAGTGAGATTATTAGACAGGATGACACCTCAGAGGCCACTCGAAAACCTCTGATTCTAAATTTAGGCACTGTTTAAGGAGGAGAAAGATGGGTGCTGTTTTCAGCATTCACTTCCATAAGCTTTTTTTTTTTTTTTTGCTTTTTGGAGGGCAGTTGGGGTTAAGTGACTTGCCCAAGGTCACACAGCTAGTTTTTTGTGTTAAGTGTCTGAGGCCGGATTTGAACTCAGGTACTCCTGACTCCAGGGCCGGTGCTCTATTCACTGCACCACCTAGCCGCCCCTTCCATAAGCTTTTGAGTTTTAAATATTCTCTACCTGCCTCCCCAAGATGATGTTTAATCTGATAAACACTCTACATGTACATTCTTATTAAACATACTGTAACATTAGTCATTTAATGAATGATTCGTGCTGACTAGGCACGAAGCTTAGTTGTTTCTACCTACTATCATTGACCCTTTAACTTTTGGGGCCCTGTGGAGAAGCTCTGGTCATAATCCCTTAGTTGCAGCCCCCAGACTCTGTTTTAGTATAGCCATAAACCCTAGGGTCATAGACCTTCCAGCTTTCTTAGTATTCTTCACACGTGACCCTGCCATCTTTTGTCCCTGTGCCTGGGCCCTCTGTGCACAATGCCATTCTTCCTCACTGTTGTCTCTTGGAATCCCTGATTTCCTTCAAGACTCAGATTGAGCACCAACTTCTACATGGACCAGTTTCTGTGGGAGGCCTTTCCTGGTCCTCCTAGCTTCTAGTATCTTCCCCCCCCCCCATGGTTGCCATGTGTTTTATATATACACCCATAAAAGTACATGCCCATTCCCGCTGTAGAATGTGTGGCCCTTGGAGCTGGTGAGCTTGTAGATACTGTCTTTGTATCTCCACAGTACCTTGCCCGTACTAAGGACTTAATAAATACTTTCACTACTGTTATTGAGTCATTTTTCAGTTGTGTCTGACCCTTCATGACCCCATTTGATGTTTTCTTGGCAAAGATATGAGAAGGTTATCCATTCTTTCTCTACCTCATTTTACAGATAAGGAAACTGAGGCAATCAGGGTGAAGTGACTTACCCAAGGCTACGAGGCTAGTAGTGTATGAACTTGTGAAGATGAGTCTTCCTGACTTCCTGACTAGTGCTCTGTCCACTGAGCCACCTGGCTGCCGATGGATTTTTTTTTTAATTTGATCTAAAACTGGAAGAGACCACCTAGTTCAATCCGCTCATTTTATAGTTGAAGAAACTGAAGGACAGAGAGATTGAATGACTGGCCCAAAGTCATCCAGGTGGAATCTGTACTGACATTCTCTGATTTCAGACCCAGTCCTCTTGGGGCATATTGCCCCATAGCATATTGCCTTTCGTTTAGTCTGTGAAAATAGCCAGTCTGAATATTTTAGTTCAGAAAATATCACTGGATGATCGCTAATCTTCCTTTTGGTATGCAGTTTAGATCAGGGTGGCAGATTATTGGAAAGACCAAGGAGAAAAGAGCTGATTTTTGTCCCTTGTAAGAATTTTGGTCAGAATTTGGCATTTGGTTTTCAAAAGAGTGTTAGAAGATGTTCATCTTATAAGATAATGAAAAATTCCTTCTCACCTTTGCTTTTCCAAGACCTTCCTTCTTTCAGCACTTAACCCTCTACATAGGTGAATGTTTTGCTTGTTTGAATATTCACCAAGTCTGTGACAAACAGTGACCTATGATTCTTTGTAGTTGGATATTGCTGCTCTGACACTGGAGCAATTTTCCTGGAATATGCCCTTCTTGAATCTGCAAGCTCACTTTCTTATTTCAAAATATACTGCAGATGGTCTTAAGTAGCCTGTTCTTTTTTTAAATTTGAGTTACCCACAGCAGCAAATATAGTGATTAAAGCAGTAAGGGCATTGGAAGTCTCCTTTTTCTGTTTTGCTCTTGTGAATTTTAAGTTCAACCAACAGTTTTTTTCCCCTTCTCTCTCTACTAGCACAGTTTTAAGGCCTGTCAAGACATTCAGCTAATAGGTTTTTGGGTCAGTATATTTGTGCTATTTTTCTATAATTAATTCAATTCAAAAGTAAACTTTGATTAAACACCTATGTATAATGCATAGCTTTGGGAATACAGAGGGGAAAAAAACCAGTCCCTGCCCTCAAGGAGCTTACATTCTTCTGGACTTTTGAGCAGGGTTAAGAAATCTGAAGAAATGTAGAATTTTACCGATTTTTTAAAAGTCCTGTACTTGTGCAGAAACCTTTCATCTCTTTGGCCTTCACATTGGCATGACTTTGGCACTGAGCTTGGCTTATGGTAGGCACTTAATAAAAGCTTCTTGATTGATTGATACTTAATCCTATGGAATGCCTTACTTCCTGCAATACCTATTCTAAAATTCTTAACTTTTGAAATATTCAGCATGTATTTTGGAGGGATTTCCCAAAGCACTTTTAAACATATTATGGTGCTTTCAAATCTGTTACTTCCATCAATTAATCAATCCACAAGCATTTATTAAATAATTGTTAAGTGCCAGGCAGTATATTTGGCTTGGGTGATATAAAGACAACTCAAATTGGCCTTGAAAGTAGAGTGTGTGTGTGTGTGTGTGTGTGTGTGTGTGTGTGTGAGTGACATGTGTATATATATGTATATGGATGTGGATATGGCCAGCCCCTTCAGTATCTCTGCCAAGAAAACTCCAGATGGGGTCACGAAGTCAGACATGACTAAAAAATAAGTGAATAACAGCAAAATATGTATATATACACGACTTGAGCATATACTGTGTATACTAATTTTATACCTACATATTTACACATACTTCATATGTTCATATGATATATACATGCATAACATTAATATATACATACACATGCATGTACACATACATGTGTATGTATCTATCTGTGTGTATGTATGTATGTATGTATCATCTACTTTTACCACTGAGTAGTAATAATATCAAATTGATCTCTAATTCCTAGGGTTTTAGTGTCTAGAATAAAATCACAGAAGGCCCTGGCCAGGCTATGTTTCCTTTCCCCCAGCTCCCTTCCTCACTGGACATACATCTCACCCTGGAGATGCTTCCACCCTCTGGCCATCTTTTCCAGTCAGTGAGGTCCTTCCCCAGATCACCATTTCATGAAATACTTAGCTCATGATCACCTCCTATCCAGCTGGACCCTCCCTTTATTCTTTGATTTTTGCCCTGGTGACCTCTCTCTAACCCTCCCCTTCAGCCTTTCCCTGCTACCTTTTGTGTGTTGTCTTCCCCATTAGAATATAAGCTCCTTGAGGGTAGCAACTTTTTAAAAAACCTTGTATTTGTATCCCTAACACTTAGCCCAGTGACTGGTATGTAATATTACTTAGAAATGTTCCGGGTCTTTCTATTTCTCTCGCCTCCCCTTCTCTATTATATCCCACATTTATTTCAGGAGCCCAAAGGTCCTCTGAACCATTGTTATAATGGCTAAATTGGAGGCAGTGCCAAAGGACCTTCTTTCAAAGCCTGACTTGGCTATTTGCAACCTGTGTGACAGGTGACAAACTTCTCTTTCCCCAGTTTCCCCATCTGCAAAAAGCAGAGATTAGAATAAATGGTCTCTCTCAGTTCTAAAGCTTATATAACAGAAAGATTGGGTTGTTTTCCAGTTTTTGAACCCAGTTTTTGTTTGACCCAACCTCGAGCTGCTATGGGTCACTCTTGGTGGTGATTAAGAGTAGGCGGCTATGTGACTGGCTGACCTACCTTAGGGAATTCTGGGTTACAAAGAAGAAATGTTTCTTTCATCTGTGGTATTTTGGAAACAATTAAGAGGAAATAAATAAACTTTTCATTTTAAGTCAAAGCCAGAGTCTTGTCCAGTTCCAGTAACGTTTGGATGGGAATGTTGGTTTGGTTTCTAAAAAGTTCTAGAAAGTGTTAACCGGCCACAACTGCACTCTTCCATTGTACTATTGAATTGAGATCTCAGACCACTGAGGCCACGTAGGACTTACATGGTTTGATGGATCTTTAAATCAAGGTACAACAGTGTTACTCAATGTTTAAGCTTTTTACTGATCCCCTGGACCGTCTGAAAGATTGCTGAATTTGGAGACAGAGTACCTGAGTTCACTCCTTTAACTTTTCTGAACTACAATTCCTTCATCTATAAAATGAAGCAGTTGGATCCTCTGATCTGCAAGGTGCTGCCA
The DNA here is from genome assembly GCA_028646575.1 of Pseudocheirus occidentalis. Taxonomy (NCBI): domain Eukaryota; kingdom Metazoa; phylum Chordata; class Mammalia; order Diprotodontia; family Pseudocheiridae; genus Pseudocheirus; species Pseudocheirus occidentalis. Next base: position 6,863 of record JAQQSW010017493.1, on the reverse strand, counting down.
GTCTATAAATCTGTGATCCTCTGAACCATGCTTTCTCCTGATCTTGAAATAGGAGACTAATTTTAACTTTGTAATTTTTACTTAAGGAGCCTTGTAAGTCATATATGGTCTGATTCCACTGAAATTCATTTAGCCTGTTGGCCTGTTGCTCTTCTTAACCCGGGGTAGAGAGATCAAAGAAGGATCTATAGACCTAAAGGGGAAAATAGCTTCGCATTTTCATTTTCAAGAACATTTGGTTTCTTTTTCAATGCTATGTATTTTATTTTTATGAATTTAGAAGCATTGTTCTGAGAAGGGTTCTGTAGGCTTCTCTAGACTGCCAAATAATTCTGATCCATTGATACCCAAAAGGTTCAGAAGCCTTTCGTCCAGTTTCTATATTAAGTCATAGAGTTTTTCTCCCCTTTGACCAGGTGCTGTTTTCACCTTTAAAAAAGAAACAATTTTCTTTTCTCTGTATAAAGGACATTCATCATATTTGTGTGTGTGTGTGTGTGTGTGTGTGTGTGTGTGTGTGTGTGTGTGTGTGTGTGTGTGTGTGTGTGTGTGTTAGGAGGCAGGGGCAAGGGAGCTAAGTAAGAAATGGAGCCACTAATGGTTTTTTGAGTATCAGGGGAACTGTTGGATTAAAACCTGTGGCCTTTTCTCAATCCCCCCTCCCCTCCAGTCTTGTCTTTTAGCTCATATCTGGTGGTAGCCATGCAGGCTGCTTATTTATACGATCTAATACCTCTCAATGGAGGCTATACCCAGATTTCTCTTCTGGGCATATGTACATATGGTGATTTGGAAATGGCAGTTAATATTAGCATCGTCACAAAAGGCTAGCAGCTTTGTTTAAAAAGGATTAATAACGGAATCGAAGGACTTCGGATTGGGGAGAGATCACATAAAACCCTTTTACAGGCAGGGATGCACAAAACCATTCTGATTAATACATTTAGCTGTGAGCCACGGCTGAGCACATTTATTTGCATATTAGCAAAACAGAATAGAAAAAAATGTTATGTAATACTGCAGCATTGAGGTATTAATAGACAAAAAGTCAGGTCTTTTAGGTATCTATTTTTGACAGTTTATTTTTGAATATAAGCACCCTGCATGTGTAGACATTGTCTGCTAATGTGTAAATACAGGCTGAATTCTAAGGCCCCTACCTCTCCAGTGCTAGGATTCAGCCAGCAGAATCTGTGTAATGGTGGCAGGCTAAGAACAGATGGAATTGTGGTTGGCTAACAGTTATCCTCGACTGGATTAGAAGGAGGTGCCTGCTTTCTAGACTGAGTGTGTCCGGGAAGGGGCTGCTTGTGATTTTTATGAAGATCACTGGTGATTCTGTTGCTCTTGACAATTTGTAGAACCACAGAGGGGTAAGGGACCTCTTCTATCTCTGTACTTCAGGCTGTCTGAGAGCTGTCAGTACTCAGGGAGTGCCTTACACTGGGAGAACCTCCTTTGCCCTCCCTCTTGCAAATCACCCTTTACCCAAGCCCTGATACCCACTCTCTGGAGCTGGGCAGATACCTTTTTGAAAAAAAGCTTTAAGTCAATGCTCTCCCAAGTTGCTCCGTGGAGTCTTAACCCCAATTACCAAGCCAACAGAATCCTCCAAGTGTTTTGACGTTGCATGTTTTGATATAATCCTAGACTTGTGAGAACAGACCTTGTTGACTCTGGGAACTTTTGAAATTCAGCTTTGGAAGATCATAACTCTCAAGCAATATTCAATTAAACAAATATTTATCAAGTGTGAGGGAATGCAGTTTATGGGTATTTCTAGAGTGATTTTCTCCACCTCCTACCCTCACTACCCCTCCCCCCGCCCTCAGACCAGAAAGGTCCTCCATGTTTTGGTTGCATGCATTTCTCCTTGTAGCCCTCTTTCCAACAAAAGCTCATCCTGAAATATTTCCGAAGCACCTGCTCTGGGCTGAGCTTAGCCCCCGCCCCCCTCCATTACCTCTATTTGAGGACAAACAGTTCTGGCACACATTTGTCCTAAAGACCTCTTCAGTGAGGGGCTAAACATGGAAAATACTGAGTCTAGCTGTAGGGGCCCCTAGGCTTTTATCTCATCCATTCTAAATATTCTCTTAAATAATAGAAGAAAACAGAGAGGGGGAGAACCCCAAATCTCAAATTGAGGGCGACTTTAGGAGCTACTTGAAGTTTGTGCTCAAAGGAAAGTCTTCTTTTGGCAGTCATCAGTAGAAACTCCCTTTCCCCATCCCCAAACTCCCTCCCTAGCTCCCCACTTGTCATGCCCTGCCCCCTTAAGTGCTAGAGAGCCAGTAAGTCGACACCCAGCAGGTGGGAGGCACAGGTGTTGGTGGGTCGAATTGGGTTAACCCCTTGTATAGCACACTCTATTTTCTCTGGGTTTTTTTTTTTGCTTTTTGGAGAGCAGTTGGGGTTAAGTGACTTACCCAAGGTCACACGGCTAGTTTTTGTGTTAAGTGTCTGAGGCTGGATTTGAACTCAGGTCCTCCTGACTCCAGGGCCGGTGCTCTATTCACGGTGCCACTTAGCCACCCCCGTCTTTTCTCTGTTTTTGAAGAGGCAAGAACAATCTTTGAAATGATGCAGACATCCTCCAGGCAGACAGATTTTATCTGTGAAAATGATGATTTTTGCTCTGTCTGGTGATTTTTTTTCCTAGAGCACTTTAAAGTCCAGGTAGAGATTTTCTGAAGGGATCACACAGAGGCTGAGGATGCTGCCTTCTTCTTAAATCCTACTTTGGTTATTGGTGCTCTTTGTTATCTCTTGCTCCCAGCTAGGTGGCGCTGCAGTGGATGGTGTGCTTCTCCTGTAGTCAGGAAGACCTGAGTTCAAATTCAGCCTCAGACAGTTACTAAGCAGTGTGACCCCGGACAAGTTGTTTCACCCTCTTTGCCTCAGTTTCTTCGTCTCTAAGATGAGCTGAAGAAGGAAATGGCAAACCACTTCAATATCTTTGCCAAGAAAACATCAAATGGGGTCACGGAGAGTCAGATATAAACGAAAAAAGACTCAGTAACAGCAACACTAAGTGGAGGGAAGGTATTTAATGCAGATTTTTTTTTCTATGTATTTTCTGTGAAGGCGGTAGAATAATCTTCCTAGGAGAAATGCTACCCATCCTGTAGGAAGAGTTCAAATGATTAAAGCTAGGACCCAATCTTTTTTTCTTATTCATTTCTATAGGTCAATTGACTAGACGTAATTTTCAAGCTTTGCTCACACTAGTGGTAGTGGTTGGAGAAAACTTTCATAAATCTCCTTGACTACAGGGAGTTTTCTTTTTGTGTTTTTGTATGGACAGTGCCTAGCCCATTGCCTGATACGTAATAGTCACTTAATAAATGCCTATTAATTGATTAATCAGATTATTGGAGAACGGATTTAGAACTGGAAGGGAACCTAAAATCTAATTAATAACAATCTAATAAAATCTAATTAATAACAATCTAATCTAATAATCTAATCTAATCAAACTAATAATAAGATAATCTAATCTAATCATTTAATACTTTTATTTTTAATTTGAGAAAACTGAGGTGTGGGGGAGGGAGAGAGTGACTTACCCAAGGTCACCTGGGCAGAAACAGCAGAGATTGAATTAGAGTCCTGATCTTCTGAACTTTTTCACTGCTCCTCTGTCTTACATTATTTTTTCATCTTGTGCTCTGATGCTGCAAAAATAGTCGAAGAAACGCAGTCATCTTTCTTTTTTGATGGCGTGTTAATTTTGTTGTTGCTGCTTCACCAGGGGAATATCTACAAGGCTGCTTTAAATTGGGGGCAAAAGGGAATTATTTCATCCATGTTACTTTTGAGCTGAAAATGTTTCCTTGCTTCTTACGATATTGACTCGATAAAATTGTGTTGCCTTAGAATGAATGAATACCTTGGTGCACCTGTGTTTCCTGAGTGTTCTGGGCCATTTTGCCACACAAACCTTTGTGGCCAAGAGCAATGAATTTAGAGTCCAGTCCAGTCCACCAAGCACTTGAAAAATTCTACATTCCAGGCACTGTGCTTGGTGCTAGTGAGACAGAGGGGAAAAAAAGAAGAAAAGAAACTGTCCCTTCCTTTAAGGAGCTTTAGATGGCTTTCGATGTCTTCAGTTTTTGACTGCAAAATACTTATTACTTGCTCTTTCTTTTCTCTAGACTTCCTTGTTTTACTTGGAGAGCGACATGCTTGCTGTATTTTTTTTCCTAGATCATTACCTTCCTTCTCTCACACCTCTTTCCTATGAGAAACTCTATCTTCTTACTCATTTTGGTTTGGAACTGAGGAGAAGGAGGAAGCTTCTAGAAAAGTGTCTCCAGAAAGAGGGAAGTTAATATCTTTGTCTTGGGGACTAAAAGAGAAGTTGCAAGCACTGGTTCAAAAGCCACCCAAATTTTTTTTTTTTGTTAGGAACTGTTTACCACGTCTTTCAAAGGCCATTTTGTTTTCTTGCAGAAAATACTTTAAAATCCTCTTGGGAAGAAAAGAGTTTGTGGCTCTCAGGAATCCTTAATATTTAGTTAGGAAGCTAATTCAGAAAGATCAGCTTTCTTCTAGGACTGGCCATTGTACTCTTAAGGAATTCCAATGCTAGAGAAGAACATATGACTTGGAAAAAAATTCTTTTGAATTAGATGTTTAAACAAAATTATGTAGCTGTAGTGGTTGACATTTATGTAGGTTTGCATGAGTTCAAATCTGGTCTCAGACTCTTTTTAGCTGTGTGACCCTGGGCAAGTCACTTGTCCCTTGTTTGCCTCAATTTCCTCATCTGTAAAATGGGCTGGAGAAGGAAATGGCAAACCACTGCAATGTCTCTGCCTAGAAAACCTCAAATGAGGTCACAAAGAGTTGAAAATGACTGAAAAACAGACAACATCACCTCAAAGTGCTTTGTATCTATAATTTTATGGTCACAACAACTCATATTTTTATAGGTGGGGAGACTGAGGCTGAGAGAGGTTAAATGGTTTGCCCATAGTCACTCAGCTCACAAGTCACTGATGCCAGATTTGAGTTCATTGTCTACCTGACTTGATGCCCAACGATCAAGGCTTACCTGCTTCTAAACTTACTTGTCCTAAACCTGTTTTGACAGCATCAAAACCATTCTCCTCCTTCCCCCCTCCGGAATTTTTTGTGAAGCAGGGCCCAAAGACAAAGTGAGGAGAAGGTAGGGTACTTCTAGACTCAAGGGGCTCCAAAGGCAAGGAATTTCTGAGCCTGGGGAAGAGACCTTTTACCTCAGTTTCTGTCTCCTGCTCTTTTCATAAGCAGTGGCTGGTCAGACCATGTGAAGACTAGGGGATGCCTAATGTGGTGTCACCAAAATACATATGTACATTTAAGTACTTGGTTCCAAGAAAAATTTTGCCCCCCAGATTCATTCTGGGCCAGTACTCACAGAAATATCTTGGAGACTGGCAGGGACTTGACATTTTACAGATGAAGGAACTGAGGCCCAGAGAAGTGGAGTTGCCTGCTTAAGGTCACAGAGATGTTAGTACAATACTTGGAAGTTCTAACTCAAGTCCTGTGATTCTTAAGTTCAGCAGCCTTCCCAATATGCCACACTACTTTTATTGCCTTACTGTGCATGCTGGGTCTTCCTCTTGTGGGTGATCATTTCAGGGATTGGTTTCAGGGGATAATAGTATAACATACAGACTTTGGGAGTTCTTCTCTGAAGGTTGCCCCAGAGCATGGCTACTTTTCCCTCTCTCAGGGTTCTAGGGTTACCCTGAGGAGTTGGGTTATTTTTCTCATGCCCCCACCAGTGTGCCCCCATGATAACAGATAACCATTTTGATTCTTAAGTTGGCTAAAACATGACCTATTTTCATTTTTGATGTTGTTCTTTTTTCCTTTTCCTGTCTTGTCATTCTAGTCATTTTTTCTACGTCCCCCTCTGCTTATTCAGCTACTCTGTTGGGTGTTTTAATTTTGGTACTTGGCTTACTTTACTTTGGTATTTGGCTTACTTACTTGACTTACTTGGCTTTCTTGACCTCTGTATATGGACCCTTTACCCAACCCCAGTTACATTCCTCCCCAGTTTATCATTTTAAATGCATTACTAGAGATGCCGTGTAGACATGATTGCTTTAGCTGAGAGTACCAAGAGAAAGGAACCACTGATATCTTGATCTTATAGTTCAGAACAAGCACTTTGGTTAGAAAGTGGCAATGACAATAGCTCTGAAGAAAGTAACCTTTTCGTTTTTTCCTTGCTAAAGTCAGAATTTGAGTCAGTTTGACAGTCCTGGTAGGGCAATAGCAAGCATAATTTGCATGCACTGTTATTTCTGTATGTTCACTATTGTCAGTGGGCCTAAGATGATGGCAGGAATACACACAATGAAAAGCTCATCTTCACCTTGCCTTATCTGCTTGTTGAGAGAGGGAGGGGGAAAGAGGAGAGACAGAGAGGGAGAGACAGGGAGAGACAGAGAGTCAGAAAGAGAGAGACAGAGAGGGAGACAGGATGGAGGAGAGAGAGGGGAGGGAGAGAGGTGGGGAGACAGAGACAGAGAGGGAGAGACAGGGAGAGACAGAGAGACAGAAAGAGAGAGACAGAGAGGGAGACAGGATGGAGGAGAGAGAGGGGAGGGAGAGAGGTGGGGAGACAGAGACAGAGAGGGAGAGACAGGGAGAGACAGAGAGACAGACAGAGGGGGGGAGACAGAGAGGGAGAGACAAAGGTGGGGGAGGGAGGGAAGGAGAGAGAGAGAGAGAGAGTGTGCATGTGTGTGCGTGCATCCATCCTTCTGTCCGTCCTGGGCTAGAGACAGAACTGAAATGGGTTCATGTCCATTCTTTCTTTCTCCTTAGGAAGTCACTTAACCACTTTATGTGTCCAGTCC
>JAQQSW010017492.1:0-11452 GCA_028646575.1 Pseudocheirus occidentalis | reverse complement strand
GGCTTGACCTGGCCGGGATTTCGGCCTTGGCTCCCAGACTGCTGTGAAGAGCCCCACCTGCTGAGCTGCCTGTAGCAACAGATGTGCTTTCTGTCTTTTGGAGAGTTTTGGAGCTTGAAAAAAATCTGTTTAGAGTCCCATTTTACAAGTTTTTAGTGTATTTTTGTGAGAGTTGTGGTGCTTTGCTGCTTCTACGCCACCATCTTCTGAAACAACTTTTAAAATTAGCTGTTTCTAACTCCAGACACAGAGGCAAATTCATTGGGCCACTTAGCTACCTGACAAAAAATTCATTTGATCCTCATAATGATCTTGACATGTCAATGTTCTTAATGTCCCTATTTTACTAGAAAGAAAAAAGTGGTAGAAAGATGTCATGTTACATAAGAGTTAGTGTGTGAGGATAGATTAGAAATCAGCTCTTCCTAGCAGTAGGCCCAGTTGTCTATCCACCGAACCACCTAGTTCCTTCTAAAAACCTTCCAATTCTCTAAAGGCAATTGAGAGTGCTCATTCTCCTCAGGTTATTTTTGGTGGCCAATGCTAAGTCCATTTGTACCCATTTGTCCTAGAGATTCATTGAAAAAGGCAAATACTCCATCTTGCCCACTCATCTTTATGTGATATTCTGGATAGATATTCTTAATCTACTTGGCTTTTACTTTGTTTGTGGATAAAATAAAATATTCTAGGCTATAGTCCTCTTGCAGAAGTTTATAAAATTACCCTGTACATGATGCAACTGTAGTATATTGTCCACAAACAGAAGCCTGCAATGCAAAAAAATGTTTCAAGAAACTAGGTAGACCAATGGACTTTTTCATTTTTTACTGTAAGGGTAATTTCTATGACAGAGTGATAAAAAATTAATTAAAAGGCCCTCTTGCTTCTGGGATCTGTCCTCTTGGGGACAGAGAAAACCATAAAGACTGACTCTAGCAGTTGGTAATATAGATTATTACATGAACAAGTTACAGAAGATTCTACCTTCCAGATAAGCAGGTAACATTTTTTTGTTATGATTTTCCTGCGCAGGAAGTGTCAAAAATATGGAGTCCAAAAATCTCAGTCAAAAAGCCAAATTCTATTCCCATTAATAAGGTGAATAGGAAAATTTTCTGGCCTTGGACTGAATTTGAGCAATTTGAAAGGCATAAAATTATTTTAGGAAAACCATCAAATTACAGTGACCAACTATGACAGCTATCATAGAAACTCATCTGTAATCAGTGAAATAAAATAGTTTTTGTCAAGGGATATTGCTCACTAATAATACATGGGATCAGAATGATCTTTCCATCAACTGAACAGCCAGGAAAATAAATTTAAAAAAAAAAGTCTTTTCGTGTCTTTTGGAATAAGATACATAAAACACCGAAAATGTTAGCATAGTTCATCATTGTTATCCATGGGGAAAAATGTATTTTCTCTCTGATAAGGCAAAGGCAGAGAGCAAATAAATGTATGGAATCTGCCTAGAAATCATATGATTAATGTCTATATGAGGTAGAGTTTGGAACAGATTATGGACCTTTACCTTCAACAGTTTAGGTCATGCATAAAAAGGAAAACCTCTCAGCATTTCTTATTACTTTACAAATGAAAGTCACAGTCAATGATCCAACAACCAGAAGATTACCCTACTAGCAAAGGATTTTTGGAATTCTGTTGGATGTGCTATTTATCCTCTCTTTACTTCAGTTTGAAGCAAGCTTGCTATCACCTTCATCACAATTCCTCCATAAGGTGATCTTGTATGCCATATCCTACATTAGTATCCCACTATAAGCTTTGGAACCATTAATTAGTGAAAATAAAACCCACTTATGCCACTGTCCTGTCCCATCACTTGAAGAAAAGCACTGTCATAATTTGCTATTTTGTAGACTGTAACCACATTCACTATTGTTTAGGTGAAAGGATACTGATGTGATTTTATATGATATGATAAAATATGAAATGATGGAAAAGATACAATGTGATATTATTTCAATTTGAGTGAATTGACCATGTGGTAGCTAAAAGGATAAAATTACATTGTAATTTAGAAAAAAAATCCTGCTTATATTTTTTCTAACATATTTCTATCTATAAATAACAGTCTAGTTATTTATATAAACAATACTCAGAAAGGGCTTCTTTCTTTTCTTCTCAGATTATGCTTCTTGGATGGAAGAAATGATTAACCTGAATGAAACCTCAGGGAGCCAAGTGATTGAATTCATTCTCATGGGCATCACAAGCCGTCCTGAGCTGCAGGGCCCCCTCTTTGTTGTGTTTTTCCTCAATTATATGGTCATAGTTGTGGGGAATCTGGGTCTGATCATCCTAATCAGTATTGATTCTCACCTCCAGACCCCCATGTACTTTTTCCTCAAGCATCTGGCATTTGTTGATCTTGGCTATTCCACAGCTATTGGGCCAAAAATGCTAGTTGGATTCATAAAGGAGAAAAATATTATTTCTTATAATGGATGTGCGATACAGCTATTTTTTTATGGCATGTTTATCATCAGTGAACTTTTTATCCTGTCAGCTATGGCCTATGACCGCTATGTAGCTATCTATAAGCCCCTCTACTATATGACAATTGTGTCAGACATGGTATGTTGGCTCTTGGTGGCTATGTCTTACCTCTATAGCACCATGGTATCCTTACTGTTCACAGTAAAACTTTTTAAATTATCTTTCTGCAAATCCAACATAATAAGACACTTCTATTGTGATGGTGCTCCCCTATTGTCCATTACATGCTCAGACATAAATGAAATTGAACTAATCTTTATGATCTTTGCCTCAATTAATTTGGTTTCTTCCCTTCTGATTGTCCTTATCTCCTACACATTCATTCTTGTGACCATCCTCAGGATGAAGTCTTCTGAGGGCAGGCACAAAGCCTTCTCCACTTTTGGCTCTCACCTGACTGGGGTGGTTGTATTCTATGGGACACTTCTCTTCATCTATCTCCAGCCCCAGTCTGGCCATTCCTTTGATGCTGACAAAATAGCCTCTGTGTTTTACACTCTTGTCATCCCCATGCTCAACCCTCTGATCTATAGTTTGAGGAACAAAGAGGTGAAAGGCGCCTTGAGGAGATTCTTTAAAATATCCTGTAAGCCTTCTCTTTAGTGCCAAGGTAGTGCATGATCCCATTGCCCTATTAGAAGCAAGTAGAGATATGCTGGATTTCTTTCAGCTTCTCCTGGATTCTTCTCTTGTCTTTTATAGAAAAATAATGTTTCTCTTAATAGGCAGAGGAGGATTTCGGATTTGTTGTTAGTGTTTTTTAGGGTCCAACATCTTACAAATCTTACTTTATGCGGCAATTTAATTAAAGGACCATTTGAGGGATAAATACAAAATGTCTTCATAAAATAATCTACTTCATTATATACTGCAGTAATTACTGCTTTGTCTAATGTTTCTTCAGCTGTGAAAATGAATTAACAAGCATTTAGAAAATTCTGGGACCTGGTACTATTCTAGGCTTTGTGGCTATGCAGATAAATAAATGAACACATAGTTGTTGCAATCACTGAACTAACATTAAGGAAATCAATGTGTACATGAGAGCTCCACTATCCAACAGAACAACCAAACTCCTTCTGAACATCTCCTGTTGTTAAGATATTTATCCTTATCACAGCCAAAATTTCCCTTATATGACTTCTAACCAAAACTCTTTGTCTTCTCTGTGAAGCAGAACATTTTTATTTCCCTCTTCTTTAAAATAATTGTTCAAATTCTAGAAGAAAACTTGCATCTCTTCCCCCAGATTCAGTGTCAGATTTTTATTTTTGTGGAAGTCCCAAACAAACTTAGGGTAGATTTAATTTTCTAAAACTTAAAATAAATCTGACTTGGGACATTCTGTTGATAGCTATAAAGAGCTTGACTTTAAATAAAATGTGTATTAGTTGTGAGCTGTGATATTCTGGATAATAAGTTTATCTTCTCTGCCTCTGAGGGCTTGATGGCATAAATTTTAAGTTCTGTTTCATGTAAAATTCTATGATGCCATGAACCTATTGCTTGTGTTATAGCAGACAGTCTTTAACCACTTATCATGTAATATTCTTTTTTCAAATGCATTTTGAACCTAAATATAAAATAATAAAAGAAATAAAAAGGATATTGTTATGTAGGCAGTAGAAGGTAAGAGAAAATTCAATATGTAACCATAAATTTATTTTTCGAGAAAATCTACATAACAGATAGAACACACTGTTTTTAAAGTTATGCTGCTTCTATTTGCTTCCTTGTAGGTTTTCTTTTGTTTTCTGCTGTGCACTTTTTACTTTACTGTGTCTCCTAGCTTCCACCCCAACTCCTGTCTAAAAGAAGTCTACAATTAAGTGCAAATATTGTTGAGTGTGTGCATATGCACACACTCATATATATGTATGTATATACACAAACATACATATACACATATAAACTTATACACAAATAGTTAACACAGTCCTATTTTTATTTCCACTTGTCATCTCTTTCTGTGAACATGGATAACATCTTCTTTCATAAGCCCAAAGTTTTCCATGTGTTTTTTAAATCAACCAGCTCATCATTTTATACACCACAGCAATATTCCAACCTATTTATATCTTCTCTGGGAGATTGAATATTCCTCCCTCCCCTTTTTCTGTGTTTTATCCTTTTCTTGGATATATTGGCTTTATTTAACGTCAGAGATTTTTAATTTAAAATGATAGAAATTATCCATTTTACAATCCAACGGTGTTCTTACCTTAGAGTTCAAGTTCTGATGCTGCTGAATCTACTTCCTGTACATATTTTTCCCCATCCTGGTTTCTTGAAACTTGATGACCTTTTGTATTCTAACAGGATTTTGTTATTATTTTTCCCCAATTCATGAAGATAATGTTTAGTAAATCAATTGATGTGGTATTGAATAAATAGATTAGTTATGTGAAACTGGCACTTATTTAATTATATTGACATTACTTTCGAATGTCAATTATAACAAATGTTACTTTAGTTATTTAGAACTGATGTTATTTGAATAAAAAAGCATCTTATTTTTGTGTTGATATAGTTCCTGTGTTTGCTGGGATTATGGCAGGCATGCTCTCAGGTATATTGTAATGTATTTTAACTAGTCCTAAAAATATTGAATGATATTATTGACAAAGAGTGCAGTCTCCCTATTTTCCTCTTTTCAGTAAGTCTACTTTAGTTTTAACTTTCTCTGAGATCATGATTATAATCTCTGCTTTTTTACATAATAAATCCTTCTCCTCCCCTTTTTATTTTTTCATGTATTACTCATTTTATAGTGTTTTAGTCTATCCATTTCTGCTTTATGGGTAAATTCATCCCATTCACATTCTAAGCTATAATTATTTGTGTATTTTCCTACTTCCTATTTACCCTCACTATCCTTCTGACTCCACTTACCCTCCTCCTCCCCCCTCCTCTACGTTACTTCTACCTGTTACCTTGCCCTCTTATTCCTTAACGTACTGTAGCATCAATGCAATATTTACAGCTCCCATGATCACAATAAAGATTGTGACTATAAGTATCTTATGACATTCAATCATTAATTATACCAAACTCTCCAGATAGAGGATAGTGCTGAAGGATTTATTTAGACACCAGAAAACCGAATCCCCAAACCAGTAAGTCAATTCCATCATAATACCAAAGATATTCAAAAGCCATAATTCCATTGAGAGCCACATCATCCTTCAGCCTTCCTACAAACCAATACAAGATCAGTATTTACTCACAAAACTCTCTGTCTCCTTGCCTAAGCTCCTCTCATCCCAACTGTCCCCAACTATCTCCAACTATCTCCAACTATCTGGCTAGCTCTTTACCAACTTCCTGTGGGCTCTACATCCCTTCAGAAAACTCTTCCCACCACAGGTTCCATGTAACCAAATTCAGACTATCAGGGGGCAGAGTTTATCTTTACAGCACAGGAGGCCTTCAAACTCGCCCCTAGGTCTATTAAGGGGCAGGGAAGATCTTCAAATTCTCATTGCTATTACACCTCTCCACCTCTCCAAAGTCTCTCCCTTCTCCCCACCCCCATTCTCATGCTTTCTTATATCTTTCTGAACTTGGAAGACTTTTTACCTATCCAGATATATATGTGGTTCCCTCTTTAACTCACTCTGAATGAGCACCACCCAACCATAGCTTCTTCTGTATTTTTTTTCTTTTATGTTACATTTGTACAGATAATTAGTCTTTTTCTCTCTTCCTGAACAGTTTTTTTAATAAGCCCATTATACTCAGCTCCTTCCAAGACTTTGTCTCAAATGACCCAAATAATGATGAGAGTTATGAGTACTGGTAACCTTTTCATAGATAATAAATAAACAATTTGATCTCAATGAGTCTTTGAATTGGTCATCCAGTTACTGAGCTGATTATACCTCTCCCTGAGTCATGACAGGTAAGTTGTGAACTTTAGCATGAAGTTCTTGCCTCATTTGGTCACATGGTAGTAATAGACTGACTATACCATGTCCAGGCCATATACAATTTGAACTTCCTCTTACTTAATTCCAATGCCTAATCCAATTAGGCCTTGCTATAACTTAAAGAGATTGTTAGCACATGGTAGTTTTTGAAATATGTAAATGGTTTTTTTCTTCTGACCATGTATGTTTAGTAGCTATGAACAATTACTGAGGTGTAAATTGTAATCTGTAATTCCAGATTAAAGTGAATCCATTATTATGAAACCCAGCAGAATGTCATGTGTATATATATATATATATATATGTATATATGTATATGTACATATCCTCCATGTATATATGGAGGATTAAATTCTGAGTCTATAGTCCTTCCAAACCTGAAAAATGAGAAAAGTCTTACAAACCTACTGCCATTGTCTTTTAATTACTTTCAATAGTGGCAGCACAGTGATTCCCCCAAACTACAAAGTTTGGTCCTTTGTATAGAGAGCATCCAGACTTCTCAAAAATGATTCCCTCATCTCAAAATCCTGTTGACAGTCAATGACTTGAGAGTCCTGGAATAAAAACAGGAAGAAAATTCATGAACAAATTGGAGCTTAAAATCAGAGGTCATAAAGGACTTGCTCTATTTCGAAATATTACCTAACTTTTAATTTAAAATTCTGGAACTGCAGCAAGGGAGAAAACCAATTGTTGTGGCTTAAGGAGATGTAATAGCAGCACAGAATGCCATCATGCAAAGCTCATAATTGGTTTCCTTGATATGCCATTATGAAAGGATTCTGTACCTGGAATCCTATGAATGGCACATTGTTAAAAATCTCTGATTCACCTGGGGATGTTCAGAGTATCAGAAAGGAACACCATATGCATGGAAAATTTCATTCCAGAGAAGGGTCATTATCAGTAATGGGGTGGGTTACAACAGAGAGCTGATAATGAGTCACCTCTGCACACTGTTTAACCACATCAAGATGGTTTGTGATATTTGTGAATCACACACATTTGTGACCAAATAATATTTTGTACATAAAATTATCAAGAATGTATTAATGACATGTACCTGAAGAGAACTTCTGATGAAGTTCTAAAGTAATAAAGTTCTAAAATGAAAGTTCATTGATAAAGACATATTTTAAAAAGTAATACTTTCAAAATACCTTTAAATTAGTAAAACTGACAAAAGTTTATCTGCAAAAAGGAAATCATCCTTTTCCAAACACACAGCCCAGAGAAAATTTAAATAACAAAATAATTCTAGCCATGATTCCTTTTTTTGTTATACAAGGGAGGCACCTCTGGCATTCTGAGACCAAGCTAGTTTTAGAGAAGCATGGAACATTTGAGAATATAAGGATAAATCAGGAAGCCGGCACTATAATGTTAGACTTATTCTCTTGTTAAGCAGATGATTTCTTCCACTGTGTATATCTATATAAATGACTTGGGACTGGAGGTGGTAGACAGGAAGATCTTTGTGCTTATAGTTTAATCAACCGTGCCATGAGAAGGGAAAAGGAAGGTGTATATGAATGATTCATCATGTTTCCAGAGTGTCAAAGCCATCAAGGTCATTCACTGCTAGTTATAACAATATAAATTGTATTAAAAAATTCTTTATAAGCAATAAACTCAACACTGTTCAATAAAGCAGATAACAAAAATGTCTTGGATAAGTACTACTTTCTTGAAAGACAAAAAACAACCACCTACTGTTACACTACAGATCTGCTTGGAAGAAATTCGGTGTAGACTAATCATATACAGGTGCGGTTAGGTGACACAGAGGATAGAGAATCAGCCCAGGCATGATAAAGACCTGAGTTAAAATTCAGTGTGAGAAGGCTTAACACCTGTGAGACCTTGGCAAGTCTTTTAATGTCTTCCTTAGTTTTCTTATGTGTGAAGCACGGGAATCCTGTTTCTCTAAAGATGTTGCCTGTTCCCCAGTTTATCAAGATTGGGTACACTGGACAAGCCCAGTAAATGTTTATGGATGGTTATGACATTACAAGGCTGATCACTAATCACTTAAAAAAGATTACTTTAGGTATTAATGCATCTCTTTCATGCTAATACTGCAGATATTCTGAACCAATTTGTGGTAATTGTTTAATGAAATAATTAAGAAACTTGAAAAAACCAAGCAATTCTTACTGTTGGAAGGAATGTGTGTATATTTGTGGGTGTGTGCATATGCACATATATTATGCATCTATGTACACAATACACATATACATGAATGTACATACATGAACATATGTATATGTACATGTATTATGTGTGTATGTATATTCCTTATAGGTAATTGATTAGTGATCTGTGTTTTGATGAGTATGAATTTATTGGTAATAAATGCAATGAGAAAATGTCATTAAATACTTTTCTATTAAGAATTGTAGCTAGTGATTGTCAACTATTCAGATCAATATTGAAACTCAGTGCTTTCCAATATCATAAGTCAGAACATATAAGTAAGGTTGCTAGTATGTATTTTCTAACCAAGACACAGAGAAATGATACTTCAATAAATATGGCCACACTTTTACTGGAAATGACCTTTATGGTTAGGAAAATAGACTTAGAACTCTTTTCAATTAAATTTGAATTTTCTTTAATAATTAATATTGAAATGAAACAAACAAAAGTCACTAAACTTCTGTTATAATTATTGTCTTCTGGGGGAAAGAAAGAATATTAATGCATAAAATGAAACTGATGTTTTGCTGCCATCCATGTCTTCTGTTTGTTTATTTTTTTTTCATTTCTCTCCCCTATTACTCTTTAAAAACAATGAGATCATGTGCCTTCTCTTCTTGATAAGTGCTTCCAATTCATTATTATTTAATAGTCACTTATTAATCAGTTGCTGCGTGTTGCTGACTAGAATAGGTATTGGATATTAGAAGGTAATACCAAAAAAAATATTCTTTATTCTAAAGAAATTCAACTAAGCCAGTTTTCTGTCCACAAGCTATGCTAATTCACCTTAAAAAATGCATGTTTTTTAAAATGAAGTGGACTGCGTCTATCATTATAGATTAAGTTCTTCTGACACTGTTGTGTTTCATGTTCCAAAGTCATGCAATTGAACCTATTCAGTGAGTTTTTGAAATTCCTTTTCCATCTGGGAAATTTGGCTTTATAAGGCATTCTCCTCACTGGCTTTTTGGGCCTCTTTTGTTATTTGAGTTAGCCTATTTTTAAGGTGTTATGTTCATCAATATTTTTTTGGGGGGGGTCTCCTTTAGAAAACTCTTTGCTCATTTTTCATGATTTTCTTGCATAATTTTCATCTCTCTTCCCAATTTTTTCTCTACTTCTCTTACTTGATTTGAAAAATTATTCTTGAGCTCCTCTGTGACCTGCAACAAATTCATGTGGGGTGGGGGCGGGGGTGGGGCTTTTAATGCAGACGTTTTGACTTTGTTTTCTTTTTCTGGTTCTATGTTTTGATCCTCTTGGTCCCCCAGAAAAGATTCTATGGTCTCATTGTGCTCCTTCTGTTTGCTCATCTTGAAAGCCAATTACTTGACTTTCAGACTCTTTGCCATGGTAGAACTCTGCTTCCAGAGTGGAGAGTGCTGTGTCACAAATTTATGAGGTTTTGCAAAGCTGTTGTCAGAGCTATTGTCAGAGAGCTATGAGGAGGGTGCCTTCTCAACCACTGTCACAAGCTCTAGCATGCTAGCACTCCTTACCCCAGGACACCACCAAAAACTGCAAACCAGATCCAAGCATTTCAAAGCAAAAGCAATTACCCTCTGAATGGTCACTTGATCCTGTTATGCTATGTAGGCCAGGATCTCTGGAGGCAGCCATGCGTTAGCAAATGCAGTCACCTAGCCTCCACCTCTGCCACTCTGTAAGCAGGAGCCAGACTGTGTTCTTCTCTCACAGTTCTAGCAGACTTTCCTGATGACCTTTGGTTTTCTCCTTAGTCTTTGTGGGTTGATAAGTCTAGAAACTACCAAAGATGCTGATAATTCACTCTCCTGAAGTCTGCTATAGCCAGACAGGACTACAAGTCTGGGCTGCTTTGGGTCTGTCCAGGCACAGTTCACATAAGACTGTGCTCAGCTCCCAGCTCAGTGCAATAGACCCTTCCTCTAGGCTTGCCAGGCTTCCTTCTGTGGGAGATTTTCTTTCTCTGTGTCACTTTGTGGGTTCTGTAACTCTAAAATTTATTAAGTCATTTTTTAAAACAGATATTGGAGGTGGTTGGAATGGAATCTCAAGCAAGTTACTGCTTTTACTCTGCCATCTTGGCTACACTTCTTAAAGGTCTCATTTCTAAAATATATTTCAAACTGCATCAAATTTATAAGAATATAAATCATTCCCCAATTGATGAAGGATCAAAAAAATGTGGACAGGGAGATAATCAGATGAAGAAATTAAAGTTATCTATAGTCATACCAAAAATAATCTAAATCATTATTGATTAGAGAAATGTAAATCAAAATGTCTCTGAGATACCATATCACACCTATCAGATTAACTAAGATGATTAAACAGGAAAATGATGAATGCTGGAAAATATGTGGGAAAATGGTAACACACTTACAATGCTGGTGGAGTTGTTAACTTATCCAATCATTCTGGAGAGTGATTTGTAACTATGCTCAAAGGGCTATAAAACTGTGCATACCCTTTGATCCAGCAACACCATTGCTAGGTCTGTATCCTAAAGAAGTCATAAAAATTAGAAAAGGACCCACACATACAAAGATATTTATAGCAGTTCTTTTTGTGGTAGTCAAGAATTGGAAATTGAAGGGATGCCCATCAATTCAGGAAGACTGAATAAGTTGAGGCATGTGAATATAATGGAATAGCATTGTTCCATAAGAAATGATAAGCAAGCTGACTTCACAGAAATCTGGAAAGATTTATATGAACCAATGCTAAGCGAAGTGAGCAGAATGAGAAGAATATTGTCAAAGTAACAACAGAGTGTGATGACTAAATTTGAAAGACTTCCCTCTGCTTTG
>JAQQSW010017491.1:0-11452 GCA_028646575.1 Pseudocheirus occidentalis | reverse complement strand
CAAAGTAGTTAGGGAGGGCATTAGCATTTAAGGGGATCAGGATGGATTTTCTGTGTGAGAGGGTCCCTTTGCTGGAAGAGAGGGATCCTACTAGGTAGAGGTGAGGAAGAAGTGCATTACAGGCATGGGGGACAGCCACTGCAAAGGCATGGAGCATCTGAAGGTTAGTTTGACTGGAATATGTGTCATGGCATGGAATATGGGAGGGGAAGGTATGTATGATGAGGCTAGAAAGATAGACTGGGGACAGGTGTGAAGGGCTTTTAAAACTAAACAGAGGCACTAGAGGCAATAGGAAACCACTGTTATTGATTGAGTATAGGAGTGAAATGATAGATGAAAATCATTATGGAAGAGATATATTGGATGGACTGAAGCAGACAAGGTCTTAAGACAGGGAGACCCTTTAGGAGGCTATTGCGGTAATCTAGGCTAAAGGTAATAGGGACCTGAACTAAGTAGCAGTTGTATGAGTAATAGTAACAATAATAGCTAAAACACATAGCACATACTATGTGGTATCATCTCATTTGATCATCACAACACTGGGAGGTAAGCGCTATTATTATCCCTGTTTTACAGATGAAGAAACTGCCAGTGACTCGCCCAGGGTCACGCGGCTGATAAATGTCTGAGGCTGGATTTGAACTCGGGTTTTCTTGACACTAGGTCTGGTGCTCTATCCAATGAGCCAACCAATTGGTTGGCTATATGGAAGTAAGGAGAGGGAGGAGTAGGGGACAAGGCTAACTTTATGAACATGCAACACTGGAAGAATGTTGGCTGCTCAAAAGAAGAGAAAGATGTTCAAGAGGTAATTTTGTGGGGGAGAGACAATGAGTTCTGTTTTGGATGTATTTAACATGAATTGGTTTAACTGCCGTGATCTTCCAAATCTATTTATCCATTTTTAGCTAAATAGGATGAAATTAGGGTTAATGAAAGTGGGAATAAAAGAATACTTGAATGGAAATGGTCAGAAATTTCTAGAATTACTAGAATCAACCATCCTCTTGGGAAAATAGAAGATACAAATAATTTTTGTGAAAGTGACCTTAGACAAACATAAACTGAAGGTCAGGAGTAGAATTTGTCATATAAAAAACAGGGATAGTAATCATGATCTCAAAGTTAAAGCTAAAGTTAAAAGGATTTAATGAAAAGAGAAAAATAGAGAATCTATATGGTGTCAGCCACATTAATTAATAGTTTTAGACCATATAAAATAGCTAGATAGTATTAAAAATAGGAGAGTATACTGCCAAAACAGACACAGGAACTATGCAAATATAAACACAAGCACTTTATACACAGTTAGATCTAAATAATCGAAGGAATATTCATTGTACATGGGTAGGTAAAGCTAATATAATTTTTAAAATGGCAATTTTACAGATTTATGTAATGTCATTTTAATTATGTTACTAAAAAGTATCTTATTGAGTCAGAAAAAAATAATAACAGGGTTTTTTTGGAAGAACAGAGTCAGGAACTTCAAGGAAACCAGGGGCAAAAGTTGTGAAGGAACTAGATTCAACAGTATCAGACCTTAAAACTATATTATAAAATGAGAGCAGTGTTGAAGCATAAAATGGACAATTTTGATTATTTCAAATTAAAATTTTCTTTTAGAAATAAAACCTACGTAGCCAAGAATAGAGGGAATGCAGAAAGTTGGCGGGGGGGGGGGTGGAACTTTCATAGACAGTTTCCTAGATAGAATATGATTGGGTTGGAATATTGTGGGCTAGGAAATGATGAGCTGCTGGATTTAGAAAAATGTAGAAAGACTTGGATTTATGAAGGAAAATACTATCCGCCTTCAGAGAAACAGAGGACAAGTGGAAATAAGCATAATATGGTCTCATATATATGTGCTTGAGTGTATATGTGTATGTTTATGGATATCTATGAATGTATATATGTACACACAGATACACATGTGTGTGCATATATATGTATGTATGCATATATCTGTGCTTAATTGTAGCCTTCTGGGGGCAGGGGAAAAAGGGGAAAAATATAATGTAAGAAGTGCACAGCAGACAACAAAAGTAAAACTACAAGGAAGCAAAGATGGACAGCTCCATAGTATTTATTACATAGGTTTTCTTCAAATGGAAATGTATTGCTTTATATTGAATCCTCTTTTAAGTTCTTCTTTTTACATGGCAATGTTTTTTTTTCTTTCCTTATTTTGTATTTAAGTTTCAAATAAACTTTAAAACTTTTTTTTAAAAGAACTTGGTTTTAAGAGCCTCTATACTCAGGATAAAATGACAAACCAAACATGACTGGCTTTGTTTAAGGTCTTCAGCATTGAATACACTGAACAGTACTACAACTAGCCTTTGCTCATTCAGCTCTCTTGACGCAGAATCTTGATGCAGAGCCAGATCCTGGCTTCCCTATCACAATGCACCTAGATCTTACCAGTCCTTCATGGCTCAGCTAAAGTTCTTTTTCCTCTTCCCTGCCTTTTTCAATGATTCAAACTAACACAATTCTTTTAAGTTCCGATTATTCGTATACACACATATGTATATGTGTAAAACATATGCACATGTATACACATCATACTATACAGTTCAAGAGAAATCCCTGAAATGCTATAAGAAAACATGTCATTTACCTTCTCTAAAATATTAATTCAAACTACAGATTTTTTAACTTCTAGGAAGGAAATTCTATATGAAATGATGTGTAGGTGGAATAATAGACCAAGTACTGTGCAATATAATGAAGGGAACTCCATGATTTAATTCAACAAACATTTATAAAGCATCTATTGAATGCAAGCCATTGTACTAGATGTTGGAAAATACAGAGACAAAAATGAAACTGTCCCTGACTTCAAGGAGGTCATGTTTCACAGGGACAGCAACATCAAGCCTGGAGTCTGAGTTCACATTTGGCCTTAATTTACTAGTTGTGTGACCCTGGGCAAGTCATTAACCCTGTTTGCCTCATTTTCCTCATCTGAAAAGTGAGTTGGAGGAGGAAATGGCAAATCACTCCAGTATATTTACCAAGCAAACACCCAAAGGGCTCATGAAGAGTAGGACATGACTGGAAAATAGCCAAACAAAAACAAAGTTGTTCCAGTTTGACCGGAATGTAGAAATAAACAAAGGGGAGAAATTTGAAATGTCTGAAAAGTTAGACTGGGTCATATTATGGAGAATGGTTTCACATACTAAGCTCAAACATTTTTACTTTATCCTAGAGGCAATAGGGAGTCACTGAAGATTACTGAGCAGTGGAAGGACGTGATCAGGAATAAGTGGAAGATTATTATGGCAGCCAAGTGGAGGATGGATTGGAAAGAGAAAAAAATTGGAAACAGAAAAAACTTAAGGCTATTATTGTAGTGTATGGGAGAACAGGGATGAGGGGCTGAACTAAGGGGGCAGCTGTGTGAGTGTAGAAGAGAGAATGAATGTGAAAAATGTTGTGGAGGAAGAACTGATTAGACTGATCAATTTACTACACAGGGAGTAAATAAAAATGACAAATAGCTGGAATCTGAGAACCTGATGACAGGAAAGAACAGGAAATCTTGAAGGAAGGCAAGTTTACTGGGAAAGTGAAAATTTTGTTGTCAATATGGTGACACTTCCCTCCTTACTTCTTTCTTTCCATTCTTTCTTCTTTTTCCTTTTGTTCCTTCCTTTTCTCTTTTCTCTCTTTTTGCTTCTTTTTTTGTTGTTTCCTTCGTATCTTTTCTATTTCTCTTCTTCCTTTCCTTCCTTCTTCTACTCTTCTTTCTTTGCCTTTCTTTTTTCTTTCCCTTTTTATTAAAAGATACTAATATGATAATCAAATAAGGCAATAGTCAGTAAACACTATAGCTTTTTTGGCAGGAGTCATCTTTTTTTCTGTGCAAAGATATTTACCACACATAAGAAAAAGTGAATTATTTGTCATTTTTACTCAACAGATAAATTCCTTCATGTTTCTTGAGACGGTTCTGCTTACTGAGTGGCATCATTATTTTCTCCCTCACTCCAGTCCCTTCCCCACTAATTGAAAAAGCAAGAAATACAATAATGTGGTGACTTTCTAATGACATCGACAAGGCAATTCATGATGGAAGACTAGAGGAAAAATATTGGGGCTATGTATATGTACATCGATCTCTGTACATACATACAGACAGGGTGTTCCAAAAGTCTTAGTGAAATTTCAAGTTGTAATAACTTAAGGTGTCACTAAGGCTTTTGAGACATTCTACATGTATATGCATACACACATATATAATAGCTTAGATAAAATAGTATATATTTTATGTCTACATTCATAGCCTTATTAATTCTACCTCAATATTTCTCACATTAATCTTCTTGTCTACAGTCACAAAGCCACCACCATAGTTCAGGCATGTGTGTGTGTGTGTGTGTGTGTATACACACACATACAAGTATTTATGGACCTTATCCCATTACTGATTGATGGAGGTGGAATAGGGACTTCGACCTGTTCCATTTTTGACCTGGGCTGGCTCATCCATCTTTTAGGATGATCCTCCTTAGGGTTTTGGAGGTAGTGAAATGACAAAATGGCAGCATATAGAGTATGAGTATGGAACTTGGAATCAAGAAGATTTGAATTCAAATCCTGATTCAGACACTGATTAGCTGTGCGGCTCTGGGCTATTGTCTTAACCTTTCTGTGTCAGTTTCCTCATCTGTAAAATATGAAAAATAATAGCACCTTCTTCACAGGGTTATGAGGTTCAAATGAGTTAGTAAATATGAAGTGCTTTAAACTTTAAAGTGCTATACAATTGTTGGTGAAATCCTCTCCCATTGGGGATTATTAGCTTATTAGTTGTGTGACTCTAGGCTAGCAACTTAACCTTCCTGGGTCAGTTTTCTCATCTGTAAAATGCAAAAATAATAGCACCTTCCTCTTCTCAAATGAGTTAAGATATAAGGTACTTTACAAATTTGGTTTGTAATGATATATAAGTGCTATATGCAATTTTACATATACACACATATGTATATGCATGTGTTGCATACAATTGCTGGTGAAATCACCTCCCATTGGGAAGGCTCACCACACTGGTGCTACACTTAGTGTGCACATCCAATGGGCTTAGCCCACTGAAGCTCAGAGCTCCAGAGCTCAAGAGATCCATAAACTTCAACCTCTCTGGGAGTAGAGTTTACAGGTGTGTGTGCTACCACACATGGCAGTATATTTGTTGTTGTTGGATTTTTTTTGCTTTTTGGAGGGGGTAAGGTAGGGCAGTTGGGGTTAAGTGACTTGCCCAAGGTCACATGGCTAGTTTTATGTTAACTGTCTGAGGCTGGATTTGAACTCAGGTCCTCCTGACTCCAGGGCAAGTGCTCTATTCACCTTGCCGCCTAGCTGCCCCTTGGCAGTATTTTGTTCAAGTATATATACATATGCCATATAATTTTTATACATATATTATAGACTTAAAGTTAGCAAGTTATATATAATAGATTTTTATGTCTCTCTTTTTCTTCCTCTTTTTATACTGATGTGTTTGTGTTGTACTAAGTTCATTAAAAAAATTCCAAAAGCTAAGGGAGGGCTGGGATACAAGGCGGTCAATAATGTAAAAAGCTGTAAAATGTTTAAGAAGGATGAGAACTTGGGCATTTTCTCAGAAAAGCTTCACTCTCTTTGTGGAATTAGACTTCATAAATGTTAGTTTATATTATTAATCATATGCTTGTTAGCAAGGAATTGAGACATTAGTGTGAAGCACAGAGATGGAAGCAGCTTGGTGGTTTCCCCCCTGAGATCTGGCTATGGATATCGTGAGGAAATGGCAGGGTCAAGTAAAGGTTTTTGGTTGTTGTTTTTTTTTAAAGAGACCTGGATTTGCTGGTAGGAAGCAGGGAAGAATCTAATAGATAAGCTATAATCAGGAAGAGAGAAGAGGATATATAGGACAAAATCCCACGAAGGGATGAGAAAAAGAGCATAGTCTCCAATAAAACCACTGCTCCCATCCCTAACTCCAGAAAGTAGAGTGACAGGTAACAGCCAAGAAGACTATTGTTTATATTCTGTCACTAGCTGAGTGACTCTGGGCAAGCCACTGAATTCCTCTGTGCCTCAGTTTTCTCATCTGTAAAATGGACCCAGTGACTTCTAGAGTCTCTTCGGCTGCATACTCAGGATTCTATAATACATCTTTAAAAAATGGTAGCAACCAGGAAAACGATGCCATGGTTGCAGTAAATGTAAATGAAGACAATAGGACTTAGAACGAGGTTGAACTGTAGGGTTCCTTCTAGCTCTAAGTTAATGATGCTTTACTGGAGGTCTTCGAGTGGGTATATTAGAGTGTGAATTTCTTTTGGTTATTTGCTTGGATTAGATGGTCATTGATGTACCTTCCCGCTCTAAATTCTGTGATCCCCCTGTTTTTTTGGCCTCCCTGATCATGAATAAACACATAATAGTTACCAACCTAACCCCAGACTGGCTTGGTGCTAGATGAGTTCTAATTAATGGGGTTCCAGGTGAGCTATTCTGAGGTCCCAGTGTTGTTGTTGGCTCAAAGTGTAAAGTGAAATTTCAAAAAAAAGCTCTTTTTCCTGGCAACTTTCTTTTTCTCCAGGAGCTTGGAGTAGTCCTTAGGCATGAAGGCTTCCAACTAGACTGCTTCTTTTGTGAACCCATCTTCTCTTTTTTTGTGGGTAAGAGACTGTTGCTTCTTTTCTGAGTTACTGCTTCAATTTAAATTGCAGCAGTATTTTGTGCACAGGCTTTTTAAATTCTATGGCATTGGAATTGGGTTACTATCCTTCATAATTTCTATTCTTTGGTGAAGAATAAGTCCTTCCTCCTCCCGATGGAGCCATAGTAGTGACAGGCGACTCCCTCCTGTTATTGTTAAAACAACCACATATTTAGATTGCATACCTATTTGCAGCTTATAGCAGTATATGGTGTGATGAATAAAACAATGCGTTCCATGTCACTTCGCAGTGTTCTCATAGATGCTGGATGTCTGCTTGTCTCAAATGTTTGTAGAAGACATTCTTGCACTGCGAGACTTTGGATTTTTTTTTTGAGGCAATCGGCATTAAATGACTTGCCCAGGGTCACACAGCTAGTAAATGCCTGAGGTCACGTTTGAATTTAGGTCCTCCTGACTCCAGGGTTAGTGTCTATCAAGTGTGCCACCTAGCTGCCCATTAGATGACTTTTACAGACCACCTAAACACTGTCAATTCTCCTTCGGGTTTAATTAATTGTTCCTTGGAGGTGTTTGAAAACATTAAATACTATTTTCTTCTGGTGTAAAATTGGAAGTTTTTTCTTTCTCTTGAAAGCCTAAAATAATGGAAAGAACACTGCATCTTTAGTCGAGAAGACCCAAGTTTAAATCCCTCTTCTAGTACTACCTGTGTGTAAAAAACACTTTACCTCTACCACAAACTCATCTGTAACATTAGGGGATTGTGTTAGATGGCCTTTGGGGTTCCTTTTAGCTCCAGATCTATAATTTTATGGGTATAATCTCAATCAATAGATTGTGCTCACTCATTCAGCTAGTTGAGGGACCCAAAAAGGGTTTCATAAACAACCAGTCAGGTCAGTGATCCATTTATTAATAAGTCTTTATTTGATTTAACGCATACTATAGAATACAGTTATGAAGGGAGAACCTTGGGCACGATGGTCTTCAGACTTATCAGTGTTCCTGGGTCCCTTCTCCTTCACGGCAGGCAAGCATGGGTCATGGAGCAGGCTTGCTTTAATTCAGGTGTTTCTGACTGATTTCATACCACTGAAGGTTTCCCATTGATGTCACAAGCAGGATATTACCCCAACAAGGCCATGTTTTGTAACAAGCTCAGCCTAGTAGTTTCTAGAGAACAGCAGGAAGAAGGGATGTCTGGCTTGGGCAGTTCGGTGGGTACAGCTAAACATAAACGCACGGAGGGTTTAAAAAAACTGACATCTTAAAATCAGGTTAAAAGAATAAGCACAAGTCATTGGCTTTTTATCCAGAGCAAATAAAAATCTAACATATTAGAAGATTCCTCATGAAGGAAATTCTGGAACCAATTTCAGCAACATCCCACAGTATAATTCCGACATGTTTATCCCTCTGCTTCACCTAAGCCTCCCTATTACTGTTTAAGACCCTTCTCTTAGCTATACTGGGAAGCAATTAGACAATCTTTGTTTCAGAATAACCCTTAAAAAAATCCTTTAAGAATTTCTAAAACAGAGAGCAACAGTGACAAAAATAGTTAACAAAAACAATAGTAATTTACCTAATTTAGGCTTTAGGGGTTGAGACATATCCCTTGACAATGAACTGTGAAATACTCATAATCCCTTTTTATTCTGTCACATCAGTTTAATTCTACATTGTCATGATCAAAGGACTTTTAGAGCTGGAAGGAACCTTGGACAGCTCTTTTATTTTATAGATTAAGGGACTCAGACTCCAAACAGATAATCAGGGGTGGGGAACCTGCCATGAGGCCACAAGTAGCCCTACATGTCAAGTGCGGCTCTTTGAATCCAAACTTCACAGAACAAATCCCCTTAATAAAAAGATTTGTTCTGTGAAATTTGGATTCAAAGGGCTGCACTTGAGGATCTACAGGGCCACTGGTTCCCTACTCCTGGGTTAAGTTATGACATCCCCCATACCAGAAGGCTGGTTGTTGGCAAAGTCAGAAATAGAGTTTCCTGGTTGTCCTGTATACCTACCTATGCCATGCTGCTTTGTGCTCATGTATATAAAAATAAAGATTATCTTTAGATGTTCAGGTCTCTCTTTATCGACAAAACTTGAGAAAAACCATTTGTTTTCATTGTTAATTTGGCACAGAAAGATGTAATAATCTGTGACAGCTTGTTCTCTATATCACTCCATTTTGTTGAACCAAGGCTGGGTTGTGATCAACCCTTTTCATTGCCTGGTCAAGCAAAATTCACTTACATTTAAAAGCAAAGCAGTTAAGTTTACTAAATTCACACATCTCCCTTTACCCAGTACATTTAGTCACACTTGAACTGGGTTATGAGATGCTAGTATTTTGGTGATGGATTTCAAATGTCAAATATTCTATCCTCAAATTGAATGATCTTGGATGCACAAGAAAAACGAATCTTTCTATACAAAGACCTTTCCAGCAATTTGTTGAAATGGGAAAGATTAGTTGTCATAGCCCTGTTGGTGCTGAATATCATTTGGGCCATCTCTTTTAAAGTTCATTCTCAAATGTTCAACTATGATTTAGATAGCAGATCAGCAGATCAATTCCATGTCCATATGAAATGGAATGTAAATATGTATCCAATTTCTATTTTACAACCAACCAATAAACACTTTAGAAATACATTTTGATTCTTCTTTCTACATTATGGCAATTTCCCCTCTTGCCCTCACCTTGAGCTGTCCTCTATAAATTTGTTAGAGAAAAAAAATTCATAACTTTTAATAAGTCAATTTTAAAAATCTGTATAGTTTCACCTTTGCAAAGGAGTCGAGTGGAGATATCTCCTAATTCTTCTTTGGTTCCATACTTCTTAACATGGATTTATTCAGTGTCTGTTACTGCCATATACTGTTAGGTGCTAGAGACAAAAGTGGAAGTCTCTGCTTACCTTCTATCAGGAGAAATTAAATATGGGTACATGGGCATATACAAAATAGATTCAAGGTGCCTAGGGGAGGCAGTTTGAGGGAGGATCAAGGAATTGGAAAGTGGTACTTGAAATAAATCTTAAAACAATAGATTCCAAGAAGTGAAGGGAGAGGGCATTCCAAGTACTGGGGACAACCTGTTTAAAGGCAGAAACAAAGCCTGGAGTGGACATAAGGTGGTCCAGATCAACTGGACCACAATGAGCATGAAGATGAATAGTATGCAATAAGAAAATTACAAAGAGGAGTGGTAGGTCTTGGACTTGGAATCAAGAGACCCTGGGTTTGAGTTCCAGCTCAGATGCTTAATAGTGGTATGGCCGTACACGAGTCATTTACATGTTATCTTTGAGCCTTTGTTTCTGCATCTGTCAAATGGGGGTATTATTGCCTAGGGAACTGCTATGTAACCATAAAATGCTAGAGAAACACGGACTTATATGGAACGAAAATAAAATGCCTGAATTTAACATATTAAAGCCATGGTACCCTGATTTTCCATCGTCTGGCTTGGTAAGCCTTGTGCCATTTTGAATCCTGTAACAAGGCTGTGAAGGGAGTGAGACCTCTGGATTTTCAAAGTTCATGATTTCAGATGAGTTGAAAAACACGTCTCAGGAACATTGCAGTAGCCTTTTTGTTTGTAATTTGTTCTATCTGTACCACAGATTAAATGGGAAAAAAATGGACTTAGATACTTCCATATGTACTTTACCTTGTGTTATTGTTTAGATTCATCTAAGAAAAATTGGTGTTTAGATTTTCATGAAGTAAAATGAACCATTTAGACCTGCTGGCTTCTTTAACAGTTAGATCAGAATAGATTAAAAGTATCTAGCTTTCCTGATGCCTTTATCTGGATCTCGTTTCACACATACGCATCGGTCACATAGGCCTTCTTTCTGTTCCAGGCCAATGTATTTTGGGGGGCCAATTTGTTACTCAAGTACCAGCAGTTCTAACAGCAATATAGAGTATGTTGGTTTTTACTGGGGCGGAGCCAAGATGGCGGCGTAGAAGCGGCAAGGTACTGCAGCTCCCACACCGCCACCCTAAACACCCATAAAATATGAGCCCACACAAAGTCTAGGACTCTCAGACTCACAAAAATACAGAGAACCCATCTCTCGTTGAAGGCAGCTTGGCAGCAGGGGCTCATTGAGGCAGCAGCCGGGAACGGAGACTGAAACAGCCTGAAGCCAAGACCGTGGCCAGGCCTGGGACAGTGGGAAGGAGCCGGGCTGAACTGACCCGAGCCCCGCAGCCAGTCTGCAGATGTTCTACAGCCTCCAGCACCCCCACATCTGCCAAGGCCTGAGGAACGGGATGGGAGAGAGGCAGCTCAAACTGCAGCAGAGCAGAGACCCGGCCCAGCCCCAAACCGCAGCTGCCAGGAGGAGCCTCCCAAACCACAGTGTGAGTCTACTTCAAAGAAAATCTAAAGCACCTGCCTGAGGGGAGCTTCAGTCAGACTCGGTTAGTCAAAGTTGAAACTTTGAAAATTAATTTGGGGGTGATAAAGCAGTTCGGCCATTCTGTTCCCGGGGCAAAGAAGCAGTGGGGGAAGGGAACTGCTGGATCCACAGGCAGCCCCCACCAGGTTGCTTCAGAGCCCCTGGCCTGCAGACTCTGCAGGGGGGGCTGAATCGACTGATCAGGGCCAAGTGCTCTTGCATTGAGCAGCCTGGATCCGGATTGTGGTCTTGGGTGGTGGTCCTGGGGTGCACTTTCAGCAAGCCAAAGCTGGGGGGGACTTGCAACATCCCACTAATAGCTCCGGCAGTTGGGAAAACC
>JAQQSW010017490.1:0-11452 GCA_028646575.1 Pseudocheirus occidentalis | reverse complement strand
AGAGACAAAATGGGGTTAATCATCCCATATAGAAGAGGTAAGGGATAACTGTTACAACTGTACTTTCAATTACTCTCCTTGAATTTGGCTTAGGGAAGAAATGGCATAAACTCTAAACGGGGCATCATGCTACACAGGAGAGTAGGGGGCATGGGGATGAGTGGCGGGATGATGGAGGGAAGGGCAGAGTCTGGGGGAGGGATGCTGGGAGCGTACACTTCAGTAAAGGGACAGGGACAGGGTTGAGAATAAAACAAGGGGGGGAAGGATAGGAAGGAGGGACATATGATCTCTGTCACAATATGTCCACTTTGAAGATGTCCTGTGTAATTACACATCCACAGCCTGTATCGAATTGCTTGTCCTTCCAGTGGGGGTGGACAAGGGTGGACAGTGATAAGGGAGAAACCGAAAGAATCTAGAATTTAAAGCTCTGCAATACCTGCAACTAGGAATTAAAATATACAGGGACTTGGGTAGGGAGACCCTCCTTGCCCTATCAGAAAGTAAGAGAGCAGAGCAGGGCAGGGGCTTTACAGTTGGATGCTGTTTCAGGGTTGAGGTGGGGGAAAGATGGGGAGAAAATTTGTAATTCAAAAATCTCATGAAAATGAATGATGTAAACAAGAAAACAAATTAAAAACTTATTTTAAAAAATACGTATGAAGAACAAAATCTCATAAAAATGAATGATGTAAACAAGAAAACAAATTAAAAACTTATTTTAAAAAATAGGTATGAAGAACATTCTTCCACGGTCTCCCCACAAATACAAACCTTTCTCCATGCCTAGAATCAAACCCCTTTGTTCTAAGATAAAAGGCAAGACAAAACCTATTCATCCTTTTATGGTGAAGAAATGGCATCTCAGGTGAAGAGATACATAAGTTATATATTGATGAAAAATTATGTCCCAGATTTGTGAGGTAAAGTCTCTGTTGCTACTTTCTTATGCTAGTTTGATAAATGCCTTTGTTTTACCCAAGTGTGTCACCTGAATGATTCATAAATGTAAACACAGTTGTATCTCTTGACAGTTTTTTTGAGTGGATATGGATCCACAGAGTACCACCATCTTCCCCACCCCCAACCATTGCTAACATCTATGAAGCACTTACCGTGCACCAGCCACCAAGCTAAGGACTTTATAAATAGTATCTCATTTGAGCCTCACAACAGTCCTTTGAGGTAGGTCCTATTATTATCTTTATTTTCCAATTTAGGAAACAGAGACAGAGGTTAAATGACTTGCATAGGGTCACATAGCTAATAAGTGAGGGGCCAGATT
The DNA here is from genome assembly GCA_028646575.1 of Pseudocheirus occidentalis. Classification (NCBI taxonomy): domain Eukaryota; kingdom Metazoa; phylum Chordata; class Mammalia; order Diprotodontia; family Pseudocheiridae; genus Pseudocheirus; species Pseudocheirus occidentalis. Next base: position 10,164 of record JAQQSW010017490.1, on the reverse strand, counting down.
TGAACTTGAATCTTCCTGACTCTAGGCCCAGCACTCCAAATATACTTTACCTAGCTGCCTTCTTGACTTTGAGATGGCTCTTTTGGGAGTACAACATGCAAAGGAAGGTACCATCCAAGGTACTACATAGCTTGAAAGAGGTCTGGATCTACCATATTTGAAGTACAGTATTTTTTCATCATAGCTGTACTTAATATGTATCATTTGACTTATGTGAATTCATCTCTGCATACATATATGTTATATATTTGCACATAATAATTGCTTAAATGCATCCATTTGTCTACATATGTATATTTACGTGGACATGCATGTATATGCACCTGCATATTCAAATTATGTGTGTATATACTTGTACATGTGTTCCAATGCACTGAGTACATGTAAATATGTGTATACGTATATACATTCACAGACGTAAAGAACATTGATAAATTGGAGAATGGGGACAAATCTTATCGAATAAGTCTTTGTTGAAGGAAATCTGGATGTTTATCCTGGAGAAGAGACTTAGAGGTGGAGGGGTGACATAACAGTAGAAATGGGATTAAACCTGTTCCTTTTGGTCTCAGAGGATTTCAGAACTAATTCCAATACTTAGTAACTGCAAAGAGGCAAATTTAGGGTTTATATATCCTATGTGGATTTCCTAGAGTAGAAATCTTTATAAGAATAATGTATACATTGAGGACATCCGTGATGAGAATCTTGAGAAGGCAAACATATGCAAGTGATAGTTCACACTAGAGTACTGTTATTTACATCTCAAACATGTCACCAATATACATGGAGAATACAAAATCTTACTGAACTTATTGTTTGCTGGTCACAAAAATCCATTTCATTCAGCACAGCAAAATAACAACAACTGAAATAATAATAATTGCTAACATTTATATAGTGCTTATTACTTGCCAGGCATTGTGCTAAGCACTTTATGATGATTTTTTCATTTAGTCCTCATACCACCCTGGGAAGTAGGTGCTGTTTTTATCCTTATTTCACAAGTCTTAAAGGTTTTCTTCTAAGAAGCTGTTTGACACACAGATATCAAGTTATTCAAAATTCCTCTCTGATCCTCAGTTTTCTCCTATGAAAAATGAGGCAGTTGAACTAGATGGCCTTTCAAGTCCCTTTCAGCCCTCAATTTATGATCATTGAGAGAAAGATAATTTTACTCAGTTTCCCTCTGATCACAACTATCATATGAGACACAGAAGAAGGAGATACTTGTTTTCTAAAAGTGGTCACTTTGATGGAATAGATAGAGAACAGAGTCCAAGTTAGAGAGTTTTTTTATGATTCTGTTTGCAGAATTTCTGTAAGAAGAGATCCATAACTGCTCAAGAGATTGGTCTTACAATCCTTATATGAAAAACAAAGTGGATGAAGAATGCCTATTGTCTGGATTTATGAAATATGGTTAGTAGACAATGTATCAGACTCATCTTTTAATCAGTGTAAAATGTGTTTTAAATAAAGACACACCTCACTTTGCAAAGCTGGTAGAAAAAAGGTCACGCCAAATTGAAAGTACTGTAGAAATGTATATCAGTTCAAAACTGTAACTCATAGATTTCCCACACCAATGTGTTTACTTCTGATATCTAGAAAACACAATGTTCACAGCACAGGTATTTAATGAGATAGTGTAAAAAAAGTAGCATACACACAAATATATACATATTTCTCCCCAGAAACTTCAAGCGTATGTCTACAAGTGTATATAGCATCTGTTGGAATTACGAATTCTAATTTGGAATCCATATAGAAAGGCACATAGGGATCATGTAGCCAAGGGCACTGTCAAAGAAGCAAATCATGGCAATGAGGCTGCTGTGGCTGGTAGCACACAGCTTAATTTTTGTTACAGGACTGGTCTCCGCTGAACTCTGATCCAGTGGCTCCATTGGGCACATGGTTGTGGAATTTCTCCTAGCTTTATCTGAAATATTTGGCTAGAGTGGAAAAATGGACTGTGCTCTCTGGGTGTGTTTGTTTGTGTTTTAAAGTCCTGAGACTTTCTGTACTTCTTTCTTCTTCAAGAAGTGTTCTGTTTGGTTTTTTTTTTTTTAAACAGGGGCTAGCGGAGACTTTTTGTTTCCTAGAAGGCATCCTTTGCCCTAGCCACCAACCTATGATGTCTCCTATAATCACTCCTAGCTGGTTCCCTCAAGCTCAAGTTTATCTTTGAAACACAACTTCCATGTTGCAAGAACTTGGAACTATCCATTGGAGACTTCTTGCTTAGACTGATACTTTCTAGTTGTGATCTCTCAATAAGAAAACACTTAATCAGCCTTCTCTCCAGGGACCACTTTCTCAATTATCTGTCAGGGCTCGCTCTTGAGTCAAGTCCTCCAGTTTCTTAATGACCAAAACCCCTTTCTATCCTCTTGTGCCAAGGGCTAGCCAAGGGCTAGAGAAAAAGAATATGACAAAATTAAATCTTGAATGACTGAAAGCCATCATCTTTATGTTACTGCATTCGACTCTTGTTCAACCTGGAACCCTAGTTGCTACCCTGGAGGTCTGCACTACTGACTGATCAGAATTCAACATATCTAGAAGCCCCCCCCCAAACTAACACAATCCCCTCTGGCTGTATTCTTGCCCTACTTTACCTTCTTACCCCCACACCCATACTTTCTGTCTTTACATCTGCATCCCATATCAAATCAATATATTGCTTGCCTTGGAAAGGATATGTCAGTCAACAATCCTATGACTGCATTTACCTTCCCTGTGACTTACTAAACAAAAATAATCCTCTCTACCACCATTCCTGTGGTGTGTTCTCCTATATGTTATCTTCTCCTATTCAAGTGTAAGCAGGAATTTGTCTTGCTTTTGATTGTTGTATCCACAGCACTTGGCATTTTTTTTCCTTTCTATCCCTCTTGCATAGCATTGTGACTTGAATGTGGTAGATTGCAAGCCTGGATGACTGAAAGAATGAATTTTTTAATTTTAATTTATTTTCTTGGTTACATCATTCATTTCCACAAGGTTTTGAGTTACAAATTTTCTCCCCTTTTTGCCCCCTATGTATTATTTCCCAGTTGCATTTGATTGTATAGCTTTAAATACTAGATTCTTGCGATTCCTTCCCTGTCACCCACTCCCACTGGGAGGAGCAGCAATTCAATATGACTGAAAGAATTATGATGGGCTTACCAATGATATTAAAGTTAGGAAGAAGAATGCATTTGTGTGGAAAGATGCTAGAGTTCTGTTTCAAGCAACTTAAGTTTCAGATGCCAGGAGAACATCTGGCATTCAACAGGTAGTAGATGAGATGGAACTGGAACTCAGGAGAGACACTGGAGCCGAATATATAGATCTGAGAGATCTAGAGAAGAAATAGCATGGAAGGGTAGGTTGTAGACATTGAGGAGACTGCAAGGAAAGAACGAAGAGCAGTGAAGTCACTATCATATAAGATAAAGAATATTTAAACATGGATAAAGAGGTGGGGAGAAATAGTGTCCCATGAAACTTCATTTTCATTGTTCAGTGATAAAGGAAGACTGAATACTATTGCATCCTACTCCATACCATTCCTACCCCCTACTCAAACAGATCTCAGTATAGAAATACATTAAACTGGAAAGGGAAACAGGAAAGGCAACAACAATGGACAAGTTTAAGAGGAAGGGTAGAACAGATAAATTAATGATCATAAGCAAAATAAATTCAAATGTTGGAGAGCTAAACATGAAGGGGGTATTAAAAGGGAGAGTTAAACCAACAACAACAATAACCCGGGATAGCAAAAGGCAAGGAAAAGAGAAGGAACAAACAAGTCATTTCATTCATAGATCACAAGTGTCAGGTAAATTCTTTTACTACCTTTATTTGTAAAAGGAGTGAAAGCAAAGAGAAGAAAAAATGCAAGAACAGGAAAGAGGAAAATAATGATTTAATCATGAAAGAGAACATAATGAACTTACTCATACAATGAGAGAGGAAAATAGATGAATTAAACAACAGAATCCAAAAATGTTTATAAGAAACGTACTTGAAATATAAATATTCACATGGAATTAAAATAACAGTTTAGCACAAAATCTCTCATTTCCCCAGGCTGGTTCTCAAAGGATCTCAGCCTCCTCCTACACTGGACAATTAACAGTTCACCAGCCTAGGTCTCTAACCCAAGTGACTTTTGAATGACAGAAGTGGTTCAGCTAGATGCTGAACTCTTTCCTTGAGTCTTAGTGCTTAGCTGCACTGCTGCTCCCATTTCCACATCCTCTTCTGATCTCTGTCCTACTCCTGTTTCTCAGTTCTCTGGGCTCAGCACTGGCAGTTCAGAGAACTATCCCACATGCTTCAGGATCTCCAAGCCTCTGGGAGAAGAGGGGTTGTGGGGTGTGGAGTTGATTTCTATTTCAAGTCCAGGTATATGTCCTGCTCCTCTCCCTTTGTTTCTCTGCTCTCCTCCAGAGATGGTCTTTGTTTTTGTTTTTACTACAAAATGCTGCCACTCTAGCATTGGCTTTCTGTTGCGGTCCCAGCAAGTTTTTTTTTTTTTTTTTTTTACAGCCTGCAGTACTGTGCTGGTTGCCATATTTCAGTCAACTGCAACCTGGAACCTGAATATCCACAACATTGGAAAGAGAATGGGGTAACCAAAATATGAGGTTCAATTTTGTTGCAAGCCTCTGTGTCCAGCCCTTGTGTTGGCTAGCACAGCCTTATCATATGGTGGGCTCTAATGTAGTAGATGGGCTGTGGGTTAGAGATTGCTTAGTGAACTCAGCTAATCATTCACGGTTTTTGTTTCTTTTTACCTTCTTTTGGATTTCAGATGTCCTTGGCTGTGGAGAAAACTGAAGTTGCTTTATCTTTGGAGAATAATTTCTGTTTTGGAGAAATTTTGGGAGAAGGTAGTGGGAAATCATAAAGAATACCTGGTTATCCATCTTGTTGGTCACATAACTTGGAAGTATCAGTGATGTTTTATCCTAAGATTAAGACATTTAGGAGAGGGAAGGGATTTGGGGAAAAGATAATGAATTCTATTTTTAAAATTATGAGTTTTAGATATCTCTAGGATTTACAGTTTGAAATGTCCATTTGGTAGTTGATGATATGGGACTTGATCTCAGGAAAGAGAAAGGGGATGGAAATCTAGAATGGATCTATGAATCATGTTTGGAGATGATAATTAAGCTTTTCAGAGCCAATGACATTTTTTAAAAGTATGTAAAGAGAGAAAACTAGAAGGCTGTGTTTTGGAGAATACTTAAAGTTGGAGTGTGTGTGTGTGTGTGTGTGTGTGTGTGTGTGTGTGATTAGTGATGAGCTAGCAAAAAAAGCTATGAAGGGATGGTTAGATAGAAGAAAACTAAGAAAGAATAGGATAAGAACCAGGAGAAGAGAGAATACTCAGGAGAAGAGGGTGGCCAACAGTGCCAGAGAAAACAGAGAAGTCAAGGAAAAGGTCTAAGAAAAGGCAATGAAAAAATCATAATTTTAGAAAGAGCAATTTCATTTGAACCATATTACAAAGGGTTGAGGAATAAGCAATAGGATAAGAGATGATAACAAGAAATTAAGATAGCTTTATCTAGAGGTTTGGTTGAGAAAAGGAGAGATATATGGTAATTGCTTGAGAATATGGTAGCATCTAGTGAAGGTTTTCTTTTATGAAAGTGGGAAAATTTGTACATGCTTGTAGAGAGTAGGTAAGGGACTTTTAGATAGATAGAGATTAAACATGATAGAGGAAGAGACAGATAGAGGGGATCATTGAGGAGATAATTTGCTGGATAATATGAGAAGGGAATGGGATGAAGGGCACCATCTAGAATGATTGGCCTTGGCAAGGGCTATATCATTATGAGAGATTGGCAAAAAAGAGAACAGAGTTGTGGATGATATTAAAGGGTTTTGAGAAGAAATAGGGGAGAAGATACAACTCATGGTGAATAGTTTAAATTATCTCAGTAAAGTAAGGGTCAAGGTCCACAACTGAGAGAGTGGACAAGAGGTGAGCTTGAAAGAAGAGGAGTTTTGATATTACTTTTATAGGGAGTTAGGGATGTGGTTTTGACTTGGTAAAAGTCCATTTGAGGTTAAATAACATACATTTGTAGTGTACTTAGCATGTGACTTCCTTAAATCCCATTCAGTGACCAGTGAGTAGGATTGGAGAAGGCACAGTGGGAATAACACAGAATTACAATTTGGCACAGGGGGAGCCAAGACAGGACAGGAGGGAAAAAGGATTTGAAAGCATAAAAGAGTGTAGAGTTACATCTGTTAACAATGTGGCAAAGCCAAGGAAGGGAGCGAAATGAAATCAGAGCAAAGTAATGACACAAGAAAGCACTGAAGGGTATAGAGATTGGAAGCTGCCATAGAAGTGAAGAATACATTTAGGAGGAGTGATGCATAGGGAGAGATGGAAAGATATAAGTTTATGGTCAAATAGAATATCAAAATTTTTTTATCAAGGAAGTGGAACACTTGCAGGCAATGGTGAGATCCAAGGTGTGACCATCTTTGTGAGTACCTGAAATGGAGTAAAGGAGTTAAGTCATGAAATCTGAGGAAATTGAGGAACTGAGAGGTTAGGGTATTTGAGGGAGCTTCAAGATGAATGCTGGAGTCCTGTTGCATAAAGTTGGGAGTTGTGGAGGAGAGGACAACAATGAATCGGGTACTGAACTCCATAAGGAATCAAAGAATAATGTTAGTGAAGGCTGCCACTGTTTCCTGGGAAAGTTCAGCTGGTAAGGAGATTATGAGATCTCAAGACATCCTTCAGTCATCAAGAGCATGATCTTTTCAGGGGAGAAGTGCAAGTAATGAACTCATCTATTTATTTTTTTTCTCCCCAGAAAATGATAGTGGAGGATTTTGAGCAGTGGATGAAGTAGCATGAAGTAGCAAGAAGTAGCATGAAGTAGCAAGAAGAAATACTGTATAGGGAAAAGCAAGTTTATAAGAAGTTTGATCCAACTAAGCAAGACTATCTCTAGGGCATTTGAGGATCAAACTGGAAGGAGGCCAACAAGATGGAAAATTGAAAAGGCCTATAAAAATGTTTTATGACAAACTCTTTTCCCCTCAGTGATAGTACAAGCATTATATTTGGATGAATAGATAGCATCACAGTCCAGTAAGATATTGCTTGGGGAAGCAGAGATGGTGCTAGGAAAGACAGTGATGTCAGGAGCAGCTGAGAGAGTATAAGAAGATACTAGAAGGAAGTCTCTTCTAGAAGGACCACAGTTTTCAGGACATTGAAGGACTGAAGAGTATCTGAAGATGTGGGAGGATATCAAAGACTTGAGGAAAACCTTGAACCTTATTGTTATTTAAAAAAATATCGAGAAAACATGAATAATCATTGAACCATATGTCTACTTTTCCATTTGTAGAAATATTTTTACTAAAATAATACACATATACATTGAGGGTAACCTATGAGATATAATTGGGTAAAACAAAATGCTATGGGGGCAGCTGGGTGGTACAGTGGATAGAGCCCTGGAGTCAGGAGGACTTGAGTTCAAATGCAGTCTCAGACACCTGACACACTAGTTGTGTGACCTTGGGCAAGTTACTTAGCCCCAGTTGCCTTGCCTTGCCTTCCCCATCCAAAAAAAAATGCTATGGTGAGAGCCCACTCAGAAGGGAAACAGATTCATTTTCCTCTATAGTTGGGAAGACTGGCTTGGACCTGCAGAGACTGCTGGGATTTTGAGTTTTCCCTTCTGTACTGAGGTAAGAAAAAATTCCATGATTTTGGGATGGGAAAGGTACTTAGAACAAGGGAAAAAATAAAATTCATAGAGAAAGAGGGATGGGAGAAGATGTCTGGCTACCTTCCCAAATGGTGGCAGTAGCAGCAATGGAGTTGAAGTATCAAGGTGTAAGACTGCTTTTTATTATGATCACTTGCTCCCATCCCTGTAGCTGTCTTGGTATAAGAGCACATATTTTTGCAGGTCAATTAAATGAACTTCCCATTTTTTGTCCTAATTTAGTTAGACTTAGCTTCTATTTCTGGGCTTGTTCATTTGCTCTGCACAAAGTTGTATTTTTCATTGACCTACTTCTTGTAAGCACCTTTTGGCAGAACTGAACATATATTTTTCCCCTTTTGCTTTTATTTGTGCCCTGAGTATGTGGTGAGATAGCTCTGATAGTTTTAGCTAATACAGAAGATTATTGACTAGGAAGTTTTTCATTTTAGACTGGTTTTAGACTGGGAATCTCTCTCCAACTGGAGGAATATATTTTGAGACGTTTATCTGGCATCCTCACTGGTTTGCTTTCAAAAACAGAGATTTAAAAGAGAGTTTGGGACTTTTCATTCCCTAAGATATTGGCAGTTTTGTTGGAGGGCCAGGGTTGGGAAAGAACAAGACAAGACAGTTTCAACTTTATTTTGACCTCCCTAAACCTTGCTGTGCAGTGACACCTAGTGTTATGTAATGGGAGCCCTGATCTAGGACCATCTTTAAAGTTATTTACAAAAATTTCTTGGTATTTTGACTTTGATATCATTCAATTCTTATTTGTTTTGTGTTTTCTTAAGTAGGATTTTTTGAAATATTGCTTAAGAATTTGTTATATATTATGTATATATGTATATAAATGTACATATGTATATAAATACATAAATGTATATAAATATATTTATATACAGATTTTAATTTGGCTCTTGACTTTTTATAACTTTAAAATATTTTAATACTTGCTTACTAACTCATATATATAATATGTATTTGTAACTTGAGTTTAAAGCTGAATTAATCAAATTAGATAATTTTGAGGAGGATCATAATTTTGAATATCTTCTTTTCTTATAAATGTTTTGCTTTGGATTTTGCATTTTCTTTTGTATTGGAAGTTCTGATGCTTGTATTTTGAATTGACTTATTTTCAAATGTTTTATTAGCTGACCCCTATGAAAGGATTTATAAATATTAATGCTTATTACTTCAAGATACAATAAGAATGCAACTTCTTTTATTATTGCCTTTATATGATTGTTTATTAGTATGTTGCCTGCTCATAACTGTGTTTCAATATGCATGGAACTGACAAAATTGTTTAGCAATTTGTTTTTAATTTTGTTTTTAAAAAATTAAACATTTTGTTTTAAAAAATCAAGAAGCATCTATTTTAGATCCCTCTTACCTCTTCTCTAAAACTGCATGGTGGGGGGAAGAAAATATTTATAGCAAATGCATATTCAATGTGTGTAGTCAAGCAAAACAAAATTCTGCTTTGGTCAAAAGGTTATTAAACTGGAAGATGGCTGTGTAGAAGCAGCAAAGTTCCACAGCTCCCACACAGCCACCCTAAATACCCATAAAATATGACTCTAAACAAATTCTAGGACTCCCAAATTCACAAAAATACAGAAAGCATATCTCTTGCTGAAGGCAGCTCGGCAGGAGGGGCTCATTGCGGCAGTCCGGGAGGTGAGGCCAGCCCAGCCTGAAACCGAAACCCTGGCCAGGCCCCAGGGTGGTTGGGAGAAGCTGAGCCTCCCAAGCCACAGTATGAGTCTACCCCGGGGAGCAGATCTACGGCACGTAGAGCAATCTTCACATCTAGCAAGCCAGGATTAGAGAAGGTCAGTGAAAGCGAAACTTTCAAGCTAAATTTGGGGGAGGAAAAGCAGTCTGGTCAATCCGCCCCCAGGGCAAGGAAGCAGTGGGGGAAGGGCAGGATCTGCCATAACCAGGGACTGCCCCCACTGGGCTGCTTCAGAGCTCCTGGCCTGCGGACCCCACAGGGGGGATGAGACAATTGATCAGGGCCAAGAGCTCTTGCATTGAGTGGCCTGGATCCAGATCATGGTCTTGGGTGGTAGTCCTGGGGGTGCGCTTTCAGCAAGCCAAAGCTGATGGGGGCTGCAACACCCCGCTAATAACTCTGGCAGCTAGGAAAACCCCAGCGATTTGGGACAGAGCTTTGCCCCCTGGAAGCAGAGTTCCACAAAGCTAAAAAAAAAAAACCAACCAACTAATTGACTGGCCAACATGAGGAAAAGGAAGCAAAATAAGAACAGCAATAAAACTCTAGAATCCTTTTTTTGTGGACAAAAAGGATCAAAGCATGGAAAGGGAGGAAGACAACACAGTCAGAACTCCCACACCAAATGCTTCCAAGACACTTGAAGAATGCCTAGAA
>JAQQSW010017489.1:0-11452 GCA_028646575.1 Pseudocheirus occidentalis | reverse complement strand
GGGAGAAGAGAGGAAGCAGGGGTACCAGGAGGCCGCCTAGGAACTGATGACATGTCCCGACCAGGTCTCATGTTTGGTGCCTGGTGCCAGGTGAGTGATAACAACCTCCACAGCCTGGTGCTTCTCATTCTTTGGTGGAATTGAACACATTTTGTAGGTGACTTCATCTCCTTCCATAGGCACATATTCTCCTTCAACACTGTCAGGGAGTGGGGGGTAAGGGGAAAGAAAAAAATTCAATGATCAGAAATGAATGTGTCCCGATACACCACAGTGGGCTTTCCCCACTCATCCTCCTAATAGGGAGCCAGGTCTGAAAAGGCCCATCAGAGCAAGGGACAGGATCCAATCCTTCTGCCCATCCTAGTGACCAGACAATTATGAACTATGACTAATACAATAAGACTGATTTATAGTGTGGTCTGTAGATGCCACATCTCAGATATATACATGTGAACCCTGAGTTACAGAAGGAGAGGCATTCCTGGGAATGCTCTCCCTTCCACTGGTTGGTGGGGCCATGCAAAAACTTTCAGTTGCCCTCATTCCCTCAAGTGTGTATGCATGTGCACTTGTATACATATATACTCTCCTCTCCACCCCAATCCTTCTCCTTTCTCTTCCTCTCAAACTCCCTTCCCCACCTGCATACACACTCTCCCCTCCACCCCACTCCTTTCCCCTCATCTCAAACTCACTTCCTCACTCTCTACCCTCAACCCCTCAGAAGCCCTCTTTATAACTACCTTTAAGAAAAAAATACATCTCCATATGGGCCCTCCTCACACATGTTCACATACTACATGACGTCCCACACCAGTTTAGCTTAGAAAATCCCTGATTCAGGGCAAGACCCATACACTGTAGACCCATTGAGACAATATGAAACTATTCTCGCTCACTCTCTCTTTCCCTCCCTTCCTTTCTCCTACGTACCCCCACCACATACTTGGCTGCTCACATTTTATATTTACCTCCTAACCACTTACTCAGAGATATGAAGGAAGATGTCTGGGCCACCATCAGCTGGTGTAATGAAGCCATGCCCCTTGGAACGGCAAAAGCATTTACAGACCCCCTTGTAGATGGGTCCCTCAGATGCCCGCACAGTCCTGAATTAGTGCAAAGACAGAGAATGATATGAGTACCTCACCCAATTGTTCCCACCAGGGCCAGACTCAAGAGAGGCAGGGAGCAAAGGAACTTGAGGCATTCTCTCACCAGGCTGTTTTCTCCAGAGACAGTAAAATCATAAACTTTGTGCATAAGGATGGGTGGACCCACCCACCTGATGCCTAGGGGTCACATGCCTCGAAAGCAGGGTAAAATGTTGAAAAGCACAACTTCTGGTGAAGCGAGAAGAACTGGCTTCTAGTCCTACTTCTGATCTTATGTGACCTTGGGCAAGTGAATTCATTTTAGGATAAAATTTCCTGAGCTATAAAATAAGATTATTAAAGTTCCCTTCCAAATAGTTTCAGAGGCAATTTGAGAAACCTCCGGGAACAAATACAGAGTGAAGGAAGTAGAATTAGATCATTCTACAAAGACAACAACATTATCGAGAAAAACAACTCAGAACAACTTTAGAACTCTGACCAGGGACAAGATGACAGCTCCAGAGGACCAGAGATGAAATGCACAAGCAGACATACAATTTTGGACACAGTCAATGTAGGGTTTTGTTTTGACTGGCTAGGATATGTTATTAGGGCTTTCGTTTTCTTTTTTTTAATTGTTTGATGAGGAGAGATGGGAAAGTGAAAATAAAAGCTTGTGGAAAAAAATTAGAAAAAATTTTAAGTTTAGATAGAAAAAAATACATTTTAAAAAACATAATGAATTTCTTTTCTAGCACTGACATTCTGTGATCTTTGGATCACACTCACACTGCTGCCTCCCAGCTAATCCAGGCTTTCAAAGCACAGCAAAATGCTGGGCTTTAACAAGAATTATCCTTTATGTTTGCACAGCAAGCATTTGATATGTGCTGTATGAGGTAAGCAAGGCAGGCATTTTTACCACCATTTCACGGTTGAGGACGAAGAGGCCCAAAGGGGTGCTGAACTGACTTGATGTAGGTCTGGAACCCACATCATGAGTTACATGATGAAATGCCAATATCCTCTTTTAATCACACCTCGCCGAGGTGAAGCAACACAGGGGTAGCACAGTAGGTTGGTCATTTGGGGCCCTCAGCCACTTGGCCTTTTCCACAAGAAGCATGTCCAGCCTTTACTCCCCCCTTCTCTTTTCTTCTGGGTACTCACGCTGAAAAGGTCCTGGTTCGCCGGGTTGGCAAAGGACTGGGAATGAGGTACCCTCTCATGGGAGATGGTGAACGGTCCCTTTCCCGGGGACCATCAGGTAGACGGAGAGAGGCTGGCTGGGTGGGGGGCTTCGGTGGTTGGGGAGGCTCCGCTGACATAATTTACCTGAGGGGAGAAATGGAGATTTCTGAGATTCTGGATCCTTTTGGCACATCCACAGTACAAACAATTATAATATACAGCAGAGACAGAGTTGAGCAGTCATCTATAACTTGTGTAAAGTAAGCAAAGCCAGATTTACATTAATTTACATGTCATTTAAGAGGCAAGAAGAAGCCACCCCTCCTCATGCACACACAAACAAAACCTCTTCCCCAACCCAGCTGCCATAAACCCATAAAATCCTGCCATCAGAGATTCATCCTTTGGGTTAGAATGGATATTTGTCCTGGAAGCCATAACATATTATGGTCAGGTAGTTGATCTTTGAGTTGGCTACCCTGAGACCAAAGTACTAGGTCAGTCTCTCAACAAAAACTTAAGAAGATCGCATAAAACAGATTCTGCCCTTCAGAGATAAAAGCTGAATTACCACTTGCTGGATAGGATGTAGATGAGAGATCTCTCTGCTAAGCGCTGGGCTAGACTAGGCAGCCTCCGTTTCTTCTAAATTCTGACACTGTGATCCTGAGTTCACAGTCTAGCAGAGGCGGTGAGAGAGGCAGGAATTCAGGGGAATACAATGTCAAGAGCTCGGGTGTGTAAAGTGATGAGGGAGGTAGGAACAATGAGTTCTGATGCTGAGAGGACAGCCCCCTGAGAAGGCGGGCACATCCCAAACCTGTTTCTCTTCCTCTGCCCCGTCCTGCCTTCCCTGTTTCTGCTGACAGCATCACCATTCTGCCAGTCACCCAGTCTGTCCTCGAAACTGCAGAGGGAGTCATGGTTGACTCAGGTGATGACATTCAACCCTCTGTCCAAATGGTTTTGGTTGCCCCACCCTATCAGACATGGAATATAATCTCTTTCACACATCTGGCACTTTCCTTTCTCCTTTCACTAATATATCTCAGGTCCTAAGCTGCTGTAACGGCCTAACTCATCCATCTCTGTTCCTTCCCCCCCATTCACCCTCCGCTCTGCCACAGTCATTCTGCTCAGTCACAGCTCTGAGGCTCTTCCTCAGTGACACTGGGGCTTTCTAGCTGCGTGACCCTGGGAAAGTCACTCAACCAACCTCTCGGCAATAGCTCTCTCGTTTGTAAAAATGAAAGGCGTTATCTCTTGTACACCTCACCTCAGAGGGATGTTATGCCCAGGAAAACACTTTTTTAAACAAGATATGTCTCTATATGTGCATGTGTGTGCATAGCGTTATGCTGTCGCTGTTCAATTGTATCTGACTCTCTGTGACCCCATCCAGGGTTGTCTTGGCAAAGTGGTTTGCCATTTCCTTCTCCAGCTCATTTTACAGATGAGGAAACGGAGGAAAACACGGTTAATGACTTGCCCAGGATCACACAGCTAGTAAGTGTCTGAGGCTGGATGTGAACTCAGATCTTCCTGACTCCAGGCCCAGTGCTCTATCTACTGTACCAACTAGTGTATAAGAGTGCTCTCTCTCTCTCTCTCTCTCTCTCTCTCTCTCCACACACCGCGCACACGCGCGCGCGCACACACTCGTCTGAATATATGTATATGTGTGTATGCATATATATACATGTGTATATACACATACAACACACGTGTGTTCTTATTACTACTACCATTAATAACAATGGCTCCCACTGCCTATCAGCAAAAGCTCAAAATTCTTTAGCCAAGTCATTTTAAAGCTTTCTACAATTCAAACAACAAACATATTAAGCACACACTCGTCTGAATATATGTATATGTGTGTATGCATATATATACATGTGTATATACACATACAACACACGTGTGTTCTTATTACTACTACCATTAATAACAATGGCTCCCACTGCCTATCAGCAAAAGCTCAAAATTCTTTAGCCAAGTCATTTTAAAGCTTTCTACAATTCAAACAACAAACATATTAAGCACTTACTCTATTGCCAAGCAATGTGCTAAGTGCTGAAGAGACAAAGAAAGACAAAACTATTCCCTGCCCTCAGGGAGTTTATATTAAGTCAGGCCTTCCCTACAAATTCCTACATAACAAACAAAATTCCTACAAATATTCCAGGCTCCCCCCAAACCAGTCCAACAGTTCCATGAGGATATCTTGTACCTTCGCACATCCTTACTGTTCAAAGGCTTTCCTTATGCGGGTAATGGCCTCTCCATAATCTCCCCTGAAATCCCAAGGCCATCGCACCCCAAAAGCCACTTCTCCCTATTATCCCCAGAGCCGCTAAGTGTTCATTCATTTCATGGTCCAGATGTTCCTATCCTGGTGCTCTGTACCTTTCTCATCTACTCAGTATCACCCTAGGGAATACTAGGGAATGCCCTAGAATTGACAACAGGTGCTATCTATCCACTTCCTGATGGAGAGGTGCCAGACGCAGGGTAAAGAACGCTTCTGGACACAAATAACGTAGGAATTTGTTTTGCCTGATTATGCATATTTGTTATGAAAGTTTTTATTTTTCTTATTTTCTTTTAAATTGGAGAGGAAGGCTAAGAGGAGAAAATAAATGACTGAAAAATAAATAATTTTTCAAAACAATTTTTTTAAAAGGACCTTAGAAGTCCTCTAGTCCCTGGGCACTAGTTGGCGCAGTGAATAGAGCACCAGCCCTGCAGTCAGGAGGACCTGAGTTCAAACCCGACCTCAGACACTAAACACAAACACAAAAAAAACCTAGCTGTGTGGCCTTGGGCAAGTCATTTAACCTCACTCATCCCTCCAATAAATAAATACATAAGTCCTCTGGTCTGACCCTCTTGTTTTACAGATACCCTTACTGCATCCCTTTGAGATTAAGTGATTTATCTAAGTTCACTTAAGGAGATCTTCCTAATGATTTCCAAAAAACAAAACAAACAAAAAAACCTCTCATTATATTGCCACAGAGGAGATGATTTTACAAAACCTGAAAAAATAAAAGCTGGTATCTGGGCAGCCTTAGCTAGCACTTATCCAGCCCCACCCACCCAAGGGAAGAAAAATTTGGTGCTAAAAGCACCCAAACAATGGGTCTAGTTGCTTCTCCCAGCCTTCCTCTGCCCTCCCCAGAGATACATTGGCTGCTGGAGCTGAAAGGAACCTTGGAGACCATCTGGTCATAGCCCTTTGTTTTACACTTGAGGGAACTGAGACCCAAAGAGGTCAAAGTGATTTGTCCAACACCCCCCCCCCACACACACACACCCCAGAACTGACTAGAGTTCAGACTAGAGTCTAGGTGCCTCACCATTGCATCTCCACTTTCCCAAGCTGCTCTCTGGATCCTGTACAGAAGAGAATAGCCTTTGGTGACCCCAGTGCTCAGACAGTAAACTCGAGGAAGCCAGGAGGAGGGCCTCAACTTCACAGGAAGGAAACACCACCCAGGGAGGTGGGGTTGGGGGAGAGGAATGATTCCCCAGAGTACCACAGCCTCATCTCCAGTAGGGTAGGCAGTCTGATGAGGAAAGGCAAAAAATAGAAGCTGCTCCCAAGTCTCTCCCTTCCTTTGCCCTTCCCATCAACCCCTCCTGAAATACAGGCCCTAGATGTCCAACACCATGGGCACCTG
Organism: Pseudocheirus occidentalis; assembly: GCA_028646575.1. NCBI lineage: Eukaryota > Metazoa > Chordata > Mammalia > Diprotodontia > Pseudocheiridae > Pseudocheirus > Pseudocheirus occidentalis. The sequence continues at coordinate 5,478 of JAQQSW010017489.1, read as the reverse complement.
CCTCCTCCCACCTCTACTGCAGACCACAGCCCAGGGGCCGGAAAGGGAGGGGTAAAAAGGGAGAAGAGCTGAGAGGAAGTGGCCGACCAGCCTCCCCTGACTTTGAAAGCTGTTGGTCTGAGTCCACATAAAATCCCCTCTAGGAGGAAGATGGAAGGAGGGAGAAGAGAAGAGAGCAGCAGATGACAAAGCATTTATTCTAACTGGAGTGAGTCCAAACCTCCATGGGGAAAAGGAGAGGGACAATGAAGAACCAATGTGGCACAGTGGAAAGGATGCAGGATTGGGACAAAGACCTAGGTGTGAAATTGGTTTAGAGGGAACTATGGGTTAGTTAAGTGATGTTCTTAGGGTCACACTGCTAGAAACTTATAACCTACATACTACCTGTGTGATCTGGGCAAGTCATTCTAACTCAGGGGCGGGAGTAGGGGGAAACCTGTCTGGATTCAAAGGGCCACATGTGGCCTCATCTATAAATGAGTCCCTTTCAGCTCTAAATCAATGATCCTATGAAACATGTATTTACAGCAACCATGAGGGAAAAAAAAGGTTTAAAATATCTAATCATCCAAGAAGTATAAATTAACTCTGACAGAATAAAAGTCATCAAAATTCAATGTTGGCTGGACATGCTAGCACCACATTGCCAGTGGAAATGTAAACTGACTCAAACTTGTTAGAAAAAAAATAAGTGACCATGCAATGAGAGTCACAAAAATTGCCGTGTGACACTGCAGCCTTAAAAAATAAACAAAAACAACTAAAGAAATCTTAGATTGCATTGACAGAATTATCATATGCAGGAAAAACAGACTCCTTTCCTCTGCATTCTGCTGTGGTTAGACCACTTCTGGAATATCTTGTTCACACATTCTGAGCCCTCTTTAGAAAGGATATTGGAAAGGCTAAATCTGATCTGGAGGAAGCAAGAAGAATAGTGGTGGGCTTGAGTTCATGCAACATGAAGATCAGCTGAAAGAAATGGGGATATTTAGTCATGAGATGATAAGTCTTATTGGGGGCATGATAGCCACATTCAGGACTTAAAGGGGAGGGATAAGATTTGTCCTCCTTGGCTCCAGAGGACACAACTAAGAACAATGGGTGGAAGTTGCTAAAATATAAATTTAGGCTTCTTGCAAGGAGCAATTTCCTAACAATTAGAGGAGCTATCTGAAAGTGAAATGGGCTGCCTCTAGAGCTGCAGAGTCTCCCCCTCTGAAAAGCCTTCAAGCAAAAACAAGATTGTCCACTTGCTGGGTATGATGCAAAAGGGATTTCTGTTCAGGTACAGGTTAGCAAGTGGCAGAGCCAAGATCTCAAGCCAGATCCTCTGACACCAATTGGATGCAGTGTCTTTCCCACTTTAAGAAGGCAACCTTCCTAAAAGTGAGTCAAGAATTAAGCCAGTTCAGAGTTTCTTCCAAACTGAATTTCAGCCTCTTATAATGAAGGCTTCCAGGACGGAAATGTTGTTTAGTCAGTCAGCTAACAAGCATTTATTATATAATTAATATGTACCAGGCACTGTGCTAAGTACTAAGGACACAAAGAGGTGCAAAAACATGGTCCCTACCCTCAAAGCTGTTCCTACCCCATAAGGAAATTAAGTTCTGGGTAAAAAATGTATATTTAATGTGAGACACCTGGCTTATCTAAAGCTACATGTCTTCTTTTTCAAAATCAAGGAAGGTGAAGTCTTGAATTACCTCAATTAATAAATTAATTTATCAAAAGGTAGATAAAGAAATGAGAAAAATTACTCTTCATCTGATTTTCACCAACTAATAGAAACCAGTTCCTGGAACAGAAATGCTAGGAGTCTTAAGTCAAGACCATTCCATCTAAACATTTATGGTGATACATACGCAAAGCACTTTACATACATCATCATATTTGAGCCTCGTGGCACCCTGGGATTACAGTAAATGCCATAATTCTTATTTTCCAGATGAGGAAATTAAGGCTGAAGGAGTCTTAGTAACTTGACCAGGGTCACCCAGCTAGTAAATTGTTCACAGCAAGGATTCAAACCGAATTGTTCCTACATCCCTAGTCCAGCACTCCACCCATTGTGCCCCCTAGCAGTTTCAAATAAGCGAAAACAGGGGCAGCTAGATGGTACAGTGAATAGAGCACCAGCCCTGGAGTCAGGAAGACCTGAGTTCAAATCCAGCCTTAGATGTACTAGCCCTGTGACCTTGGGCAAGTCACTTAACCCCAATTGCCCTGCCTTCCCCCTTCCAAAAAAGCAAAAAAAAAAAAAGTGAAAATAGAGGCAGTAAAGCTCTAAACACTATATTTTGCTGCCTCTTAAAAGAAGAAAGCCAGGTATAGTCCCATACGCACTCTAGGTTTGGAGGAGAATAGATACCTAACAGATAGGTAGGACCCCATGGCTCAAGATCCTGCATATATCTTTTCTGTTTCCATGTTGCCTTTCCCATCAGAGCTCCTTGAGAACAGGGACTAGCACGTGCTTAATTTATACTTGGTGACTAAACTGACTATCCCATGTAAGAGGAAAGCTTAGACGTTTTTTTTTGGTGACCAGCAATAGCTATAAATGGCAAAGTCAGACTTTGGCTCAATTTTAGAAAAAACAAAGGAATAACAACTCAAGTTATTGAAAATGAAACAGGGCCTCTTGAGAGGTAATGAGTTCCTCATCACTGGAGGGCTTTAGCTACACATTTGTCTAAGATGTTACCAGAGAGATTTCTTTTTCACGAACAGCTTAAACTAGAGAGCCCGAGTCCCCCTTCCACATCGGAGGTCACTCTGATTTCTCCCTCACTAACCTTTCTTCTCTAATGGGGAGTTTCCATTTTCCCTTTGCAAGTTCCTAGCTACGTGGCTATCGGAGAGTCATTCAAATTGAAACTCGGTTTTATCTTTCATAAAAAAGAGCTAAAAATTCTTGCATTATCTATCTCTTGGAAGTACAGTGAAGAAGACAATCTAACCTATATAAATGTGAACTATTGTTAATAACTCAATAAGGCATTTACACTTTTTATGTGATTTAAGTTAGGAGTCAAAGGAATGAATCTCAAATGATATAATTTCAGGTCTGAGCCTTTTTTCATATCATTCCCCAGTTAGGCTCCCCTGCCTCTGTTCTCCCTATTTCTGCCCCCAGGGTTAATTTCCTCTCGGGTTGGGTGGAAGGGAGGAGAAACACTGTTCTAGACATTCTTAAGCAGTGGTAAGACAGGACCCCAGAAAAAATACTAAGTATTTGGATGATCAACAATCCAGAGAGAAGTAACTTACCCAAGGTCATAAACACAAATGAGACATTCAAACTAAATACAAGACAAGACAAAACAAAACATACCACAAAGTCTTGTGTGGTGAGAGTCAAATGAGTGGTACAGACAGGAAATGTTCTGCTGGTTCAGGGGAGGGTGTTCCACTGTGGGCTGGCCAGGATGGTCAGAGGAGATTTCATGGGGAGATAGGGATGGAGCTAAGACTCAAAAGATAAGTGGAACTGGCATAATTAGAACTCACATTTATACAGCACTTGAAGGCTTATAAACTGCTTTCCTTATAATAAGCTTTTATAGCAGTCTCAAACACATGTCGCTTAGTCCCCAACCATATTTTTAAGGGCAAATGGGAATTACTGAACAAAGTAAAGCAAAATATGATCATTTCTACTTGAATTTGACAACTGCTTTACAGCATGATTCCCCAGTTTATTTTTTTTAATTTATTGACTTTTTTATTTACTTTTAGCTTACAAGATTCAGTTACAGAATCACTTGACTTTCAGATTTTCTCCCCACCCTTCCCCCCCACCATGGTGGCGTACAATCATGTATGGGATCTGCAAACACTTTCACACCCACAGTTACAGATGAGCAAACTGAGTTTCACCAAGATTGAGTGACTTGCCTGTTGTCACAAGTCAACAAGTATGACCTAAACTCAGATCTTCTAACTCTAGGTGCAGTGGACTTTTAAACATTTGTTTTTAATTTTAAAAATAAGTTTTAAGGTTTCTTCTTTGTAACATCACAGTCTTTTACAAATTTTTTTTTTAGTCAACAAGCATGTACTGAGCATTTACAATATTCAGTATGTGTTAAGTGCAAGGGATTCATGTACTAGGGGAAAAAAACCAAGTCTCTTCCCTCAAAGGAAGTTGTTTTTTTTTTTGAAGGGCAATTCAGGTTAAGTGACTTGCCCAAGGTCACATGGCTAGTTTTTGTGTTACATGTCTCAGGCCTCATTTGAACTCAAGTCCTCCTGACTCCAGGGACCATGCTCTATTGACTGCACCACCTAGCTGCCCCATGGAGGTTATGTTCTAATTTTTATTAGAAAGCACTCTTTTTAATTTAATACTCCCAAAGGTCATCTTTAGCTCTTTTATGACGCAGACACCCAACTAGGTCCATCTTTCAAAATAGCTAGAGAAATTCTTAGTTTAAAGTCAGTATTTTGAACTAACTCATCTCCTCTATCAAAGTCATTTCAGGATATTAATCTCCATTCCCCAATCTACCTCACACGGAGTTCACCCCCTAAATTTAACCCACCTTTCTAACAAAGAAAAAACTCTTAAGCAAAAACTGCCAATATCATGACTACAGGTGATAATGGATGCAACATTTTGCCCTTGTAGTTCCCCACTCTTTTGTCAAGAAGAAGGAAGTATATTTCATCATCTCCCTAGGACCGACTGGTTATTAGAGTTACTGAGTTTAGCTTCCTTTAAGTGCTCTTTTAATTGATATTATAAGTAATTGCACATGGGTTCTGCTTCATCAGTTCATATGTATAAACCTTACATTTCTCCGAATTCCTCACGTTGGTCATTTCTAGTTCTACAATAATATTCCATTACATTCATTTATTTCCAGTGCTCTTCCTACTAAACCACTCTGGAAAGATGTCCCATGTGGCTAAAACAAAACAAAATGTCCTTCCTGGGCCACACACCAATCACCTTCTTCTTCTTTGAAAGGCCCACCCCTTTTAAGAGACCTTAAGTTTGAGGGTGGTGGGGAGGGGAGAGTCAGAGACCTTAGGTTCAATTTTGAATAACAAAAGTTTTCTCAAGCCATCTCGACCAAACGTTCCCCCCTAACCCCAGCTTGACCATCTGAATCCTACTTGTCCTTCAAGAACTAGTTCAAGACTCACCTCCATGAAGAATTTCCTGACCATTCTAACCCCCTGTGATCTCTGGGGGTCTTGGTTTCTTCATCTAGAAAATGAGAGAATTGAACGAGATGATCTCTAGGGACCTTTTCAGCTCTAAATCTGTGCTCCTAGGATCCTTTCTCTGGACCACCACAGCCTTTGCCATCTTGTACCCAATTTGGCCCTGACCACCCACATCCTGGTGACAATGGTTCTGTTTTTCCTTTTAAGTGTGTGTCTTGTGAGAGAAGATGCAGAGTCTGAGTGCAGATTGAAACAAACTACTTGCTCTGTTTCTTTCTCTTGGTTTTTTTTTTT
>JAQQSW010017488.1:0-11452 GCA_028646575.1 Pseudocheirus occidentalis | reverse complement strand
GACATACAGTGTCACAAAATGCCCTGCAGGAAAGTAGGGGGAAAGGGGTTGAGAGGGGGGAGCATGGAAAGGAGGGGAGGGTGGGGGGAGGGTTGCTGGAAGCACACACTTGTATAAAGGGACAGGGACAGGGTAGAGAATAGAACAAGGGGGGCTGACAGCACAGGAAGGAGGGACATATAATCAGTCTCTCACAATATGTCCACTGTAGAGGTGTTCTGCGCAACTACACATGTACGGCCTGTATTGAATTGCTTGTCTTTCCAGTGGGGGTGGGTGATGAGGGAGGAAGGGAAAGAATCTAGAATTCAAAGTTCTATAACCAAATGTTAAAAACATATATGTATATATGTATGCATATTATTATTATTATTAATTATTATTATTATTACCTACATGCTTCTGGCAATTAAGATATGCAGGCACTGGGGTAAGGAGATCCATCCTGCCCTACCGAAAAGTCAGAGGGGTGATGGGGGAGGACATGGGAGAGAACAGATTGGAGGAGGGGTAATAGAGTGAAATGGCTGTTTTGGGGTGGTGGGTGGGAGAAAGATGGGGAGAAAATTTGTAACTCCAAATCTTGTGGAAATGAATGACATAAACAAGAAAAATAATAAAGGAATAAAAAAAATATGTGACCTCAAAAAAACTGGACATTTTAGTGATAGGTTGTTGTGAATGCTATATTTTTATTTTCTGTGATGAGCTGTAATATTCTGAATGCTGTTCCTTGATTTCCTGTGAAAGTTTTGCCCTGATTTGTTATTGAATAAATAATGTTCACTATACTATGTAACTAGAATCTTGAAAGCTGTTCACAGTAGCATTCTTCTGGAAAGCTGCTCATGCATGGCTTTACAGTACATCATGCACCTTTCTTATTAACTTCTTTTTGGAGGAAACCCTAGACAACAGACAAGAAGAGACTTACACCTGAAGCAGCTGGGGTAGGTGTGACAAGCCAATTAAGGTAAGAAATGGAGAGTCTAGTGACTTCCCTAGTAATAATCATAGTACACAGCTGCATGGCTAGGTTACAGAAGAGGAGGGAACAGTTACCCTGGAACAGTCCCTGTGAGGCCTCTGTGGTAAAGATCTGTAATAAAACATACTCTTTTAAATATTATAAAACGTGCCCAAAGGTCTCCATTGACCACCCCCTTGTCAGGGCTCTCCACTCCTCTGACCTTCAGCACATTGCACTTTTCTCAGTTGTCCACCCAACTCTCAGTCCCTCCTCTTCAAGAGCTCTTCTTGTTCCAAGTCCTACAAGTTTGGATCCCTGACTCTTCATTTCTGTTCTGTGTGCTCCTCTCCCATCCACTGCCCAATCATTAATGACAACTTCCATGTAGATAATGCCCTAAAGCTGTATCTCCATTCTGAATGTGTGTCTCCCAAGCTCCAGACCTGTACTTCTAACTGCCTGATGGCTCTCTCTACCTACAGATCTCAAAAACATTTCCAGTAATCTCATCATCGTAGAGATTATGTCAGCTTTGACCCTCAACACCTCAGCACCCTGAATGTCCTCTCTGCCCCGCCCCCCAAAGGGTGGTCTAGAGGGCAGAACCATCAATTCCTCCAAGGCCTTTATAGCGGATTCAGATATTTTAGCTAACTTTTCTCTCTGCTGCTCTGCTTTTTTGTAAATCCGCCAATGCTGAGGGCACCATGCTGGGTACCCTCAGGGTTGCCCTCTCCCCTTTCATTTCTTTTTGTGGGTGATATTCCTTTATTGGATTGTAAGTACCTCAAGGGCAAGGGCTATCATTAGTATTATGTATTTGAGGAAAGATCTGTGGAAAAGTCTGTTAACATACACTCAGTGGATTTCAGCTCAAATGAAAGATACTCACGTTTAATAGAATCTTAAAATTGGAAGGGATCTAACTGAAAGTCATTTAACTCTGGAAAGTTGAAAACTGGGGGAATTTTTTTTACAGCATTTCTCTAACGAAACTCTCATTTCTCAGATATGTAAGGAAGTGACCCAAATTTATAAAAATAAGAGCCATTCCCCAATTGATAAATGGTCAAAGTATATGAACAGGCAGTTTTCAGATGAAGTAATCAAAGCTATATATAGTCGTATGAAAAATGCTCTAAATAACTACTGATTAGAGAAATGGAAATGAAAGAACTCTGAGGTACCTACCCAAATGGCTGAGAAGATGGAAAAGGAAAATGAGAAATGCTGGAGAGGATATAGGAAAACTGGGACACCTATGCATTGTTGGTGGAGCTGTGAACTGATCCAACCATTCTGTACAACAATTTGGAACTATGCCCCAAGTGCTACAAAATTATGCGTACCTTTTGATGTACTGCTATCACAACTAAGCCCCCATTCCAAAGAGACCAAAGAAAGAAGAAAGGGACCCATGTTTGCAAACATATTCACAGAATCTCTTTTTTTGGGGCTAGCAAAGAACGGAAATTCAGGGGATGGCTATCAATTGGGGAAAAACTGGACAGGTTATGGTATGTAATTGTGAGAGAACATTGCTGTGCTTTAAGAAATGAGGAGAGGAAAGTTTTTTTTAGAAAAATCCAGGAAGACATGCTGTGAAAGATGTTCTCCCAGTTTTTTCCTTTTCTTGGTTAGATAATTTTCAATTAGGTCCCATCCAATTATAAGATTCTATTAAAATTATTGTCTTTCACTTGAGTCAAAATATTATCCACTGAGTGAATGTTAACAGTCTGTTTTCCACAGATCTTTCCTCAAGTACACAATCCTAGTGATCGATCAGCATGCTTCTTTGATGAGAACCATCTGGAACATTGAGCATGAAGCAGGTAAGGCAATTTTTTAAAATGTGAAAGAGGAAACAAAAAATATAGAAGAGAAAATTAAATAAAGTACATCTACATATATTTTAGCATCCACCACAAAGAACAATCCTAAGAAAATATCAAAAATGAAACAACTCCTCTCACTGCTATTTCTGCATGAGAGGATAGGGGAAGACCTGGAGAAAGTCAATAAAAAGACACTTAGGCCCTTCATAGGCTTTCACTTTAAAAGGGAAGCAATGTCCCCACTGTCAACCGGACCCATGCTTCTTTTATCTCCTTAGTTCATGATATTTTGTGAATCATGGAATGAAGATTAAAACATCCTGATAACTAAATTGAATTTAGAGCTTTGTTTGAGGCAACATTTCACAAATGACAAGAAAAAAGATTAAAAAAACCCCTACCCATGCAGAAAAGAATGGCACATCAGACTGGTTGGCACTGTCTGTAAGATGCTTGCCTTTAGTATCAATCCAAACAATAAACAATCCACCTGCCTTATAATCTTCAGCCATTTCTCACTGGTGATGAGTGAAAAGCATTCCTGGAACAAAATAAAGCAAAGCCCAATTACATGAAATTAAATAAAAAAGCAGGAGGGTCTTATGAAGCAAGCTGTTTCCCAGGCATTGCCCTCATAGGTAGGTTTTATTTACTTGTTCACAACTCAATAGTCAAAACTGCTTAACCTTATTAAAGATTTTATATATATATATATATATATGCATATATATGTGTGTCAGTCTTTAATATGTCTTATATTTATATATGTACATATAATACGCTCACACATTTGTATGAACCTTAATGTCCGAGAATTCTTCCCATGGGATCAAGATACTTCTTTGATACATTTCTTAATTTATTTCATATTTGCAAAAATCAATAATGTTCCACTTTAAAACTGCAAATCTAAACTGTTCTTTGTACTTTACAGTCAGCAATGAACAAGATAATGTAAAACATGCACTCCACTAAATCTCTTGCGTTTGCCAGAATCCAACTTTATAGCTATGAAAAACAAGAGTAGTTTACTTTACTCATGTAGTACCAAGGTGTACCAACACAATGAATATGCAGTGAACCCTCTTCCCAGAAGCATGCTAGGATTCTATGCAGAATACAATGGAAGTAATTTTCTTTTTGACACAGAATTCTTCAGAACCTACCTCAGCATTTTTTTTTTGGAGAAAACATTAAATAAACCAAAAGGCCAGCAGAGGCCATGCACGTCTTGTGAGAAATAGTTGACTCTTCAAAAGACTGCAAGACACGTTTACTTCAACTTATGAATAGCGAAAACAGAACAGTGTACATAATGGTTATGCCTACTCGTAGATTCCAATTATGCTGCCACTGGATCTCTTTAGGTAAGCAGTACATTAAGGCAAAACCCATTTAGCATATGGTGGAACTAATCCGGGGATTTGATAAAGTGACAGTGTACAAATACTGCATGCAAACTGGCTTTCCACCTCATAATGATATCCTACCATGGCCACAGTACCCTCCTGAGGGAATGAAGAGATACCCCAAACTACTGCCAGAACTAAGAAAATGAATGTCACATTAAAAGAAAGGGGGAAAAATGTCATACGTTTTATCAGTCAATATGAAGGCTAAATATTTTTAAAGGGGCAAAAACCTCTGTGAACACTTACTACAAGTCATTTTCAAAATTTCCCCATCAGTGCAGTCAAACAAAAGGAAGCACCTAGATTATGTTATTTGTTGTTTAAAACAACTGTGCTATATCTTGCACATTCACAGGAGAAGATTCATTGGGGCAAGAAAATATTTGCAAAATTCCATGAAAATTCCATAGGAGCAGTGTTACATTTAAGTGCCTGGGGAGCAAAACACCTCGAAGCTATCCAGTAAATTATGGGGAGTCTGATAAAAATTGTCTGAAAAAAATGAAGTTAATTTGAAGCTAATTATAGGGTAAGTGGGGAAAAATGAACAAGACTGACAAAACTGAAAGCCAACTTGATTTTTAAAAATAAGGCCAGAAAATCAAATCAGTCCAGATAAGCAAATCAGATAACAGATAAGCAAAGTGAAATAATAAACTCAAAAGGAAAAGAATTATCAGAATCTACTAGCCACAGTTACATGCTAGCAAAAATGAAAATAAAATATCCAAATTAACAGGAAAGCAAACAGAAAATTTAAATAATCTGGTCTCAGAAAAGAAAACAGAATTAGATGTCAAGGTATTACCAAAAGAGGAGGAAAAAACTCCTGACCTTAATGAAGGCATAGGAGAATTCCATCAAACTGTTAAAAAAAAGAATGAGTAACAATACTATGCAAATTATTCTCAAAAAATCAATAAAGCAAGCATTCTACTAGACCTTTTCGACACAAATATTGTCCTAACACCTAAGTAAGGATAAAGCAAAGAAGGAAAACTATAAACCAATACTATGGATGAAGACTGAATTCAGACAGTTTCAATAAAATCCTATCAAACATCCTACAGTAAGTAATCCAAGAAATGATTTACAATGACCAAGTAGGTGTGAGAGTGATTCAACATTACAAAAGCAATGCATATAGTTAATCACAACAAAAACATCTACAACCAGGGGTGGCTAGGTGGCACAGTGAATAGAGTCACTAGTCCCTGGAGTCAGGAATTCAAACCTGAGTTCAAATCCAGCCTCATTCACTTAATACATACTAGCTGCGTGACCTTGGGCAAGTGACAGAACCCCAATTGCCATCCAAAAAGCAAAACAACAACAAATAATTATATCAATAGATACGGAAAAAGCCTTTGACAAAGGACAACATTCAGTTATGCTATAAACCCTACAAAGGACAGGCATTGAGGACTGTATTTAAATATCATGAAAAGATCTACCTGAAACCCAAAGCAAGCATCATATACAATGGAGATACACTAGAAGTTTTTCCTAATGAATAAAGAAAAATGACCAATCTTCCCATTATTATTTGACACAGTTCTAGAAATACTAACAATAAATATAAGACGAGAGAAATAATGGCATAAAGATAGGCCAGGAGAAGATAAACTATTCCTTTCTGCTGATGACAGAAAGATTTACTTGGAAAATCCTAGGAAATCACCAAAGATACCAATAGAGAAAACAGTTCCAGAAAAACTGCGGGCCACAAAAGAATACCAAAAAAATCACTGTCATTGTTCTTATAACAACAACATCCAAGAGGCAGTAAGTAGAACCTGGAACCCTATCTAAATATTATAAGATACACAAAATGTTTGGGGGCCAATCAGCTAAAGCCCACAAAACAATTGTATAAATTCAATGTTAATGTACTCCTTAATGGAATAAAAACAGCATAAACAGCTGGAGGAACAGTCAGTGTTCAAGGAAGTGCCATGCTAATGCAGCAAAAATGACAACAATTTCAAAGTTAATTTACAGTTTAATCATGTTACCAAAGGGATACTTTCCAAGACTTGATAAAATACTAACAAAATTCATTTAGAAAAATAAAAGATCCAGAATATCAAGGGAAATCAAGAAAACTTGTAGGCACGAAGGCAGGAGGAAGTGAATAGCATTTCCAGGCCTCAAACCATATCGTGAAGCTACAGCCATCAAATCCATTTGATATTTGTTTAAAAAAATAAGTAGATCACTGAATGGAATGGATAAAAAGAACAAAAACAGTGGTTCTCAATAATTATCTTTAAAAAGAAACAAGAAAAAAAGAGAAAGGGCCAAGTTTGATAATAATTACACAGCATTTAGATTCATTTTTTGTTTTTCCATTCATATTGCCCTAGTCACTGTATGTGATGTTGTCCCAGTTATGCTTATTACACTCAAAATCAATTCACATAAGTCTCCTCATACTTCCCTGAGTTCTGCAAATTCACTGTGTACCAATGAATTTAAGTAATAGATACTCCTGAGTGTCTCCTCTTGTTCTTTGCACTGTCCTAGATATGGAAAGCGATATATATATATGTCTCTGGAAGACTTGTGAGATCTTGTTTCTCCATTTCCCCTGATGTCACTACTTCCTAATCCTTTCTTTGGCTACTATGGAGTACAGTTGTGAGATTACTGGCCTGTGAATTGGCTCAAAAGGCCTAAATCCAGGACAGGATTCAGGGAAGATGGTGGACTAGGTCAGAAACTTCCAAGGTCTTGTGATTTTCCCCCACAAGGGAGTTAAAACAGCATCTTAAGGCTAACAAAGCCTGGGTAGAGATAAATATGAACAGGGGCATAACTAGGCTCCTATTGGGACAATCTGAGAAGATTGGAAGAAAATCCCCAGGAGGGTTTTTGTCCCTGTGGAGAGTAAACACCTCCAGGCTAGGTTCCATTTTAACAGCTAGCTACTAGTTGTAAGGGCCCCTTTAAGCCCTGAATGAATGGATGTCTGAACTCGGTCAGTGTTTCCTCGCAAACAGGAATACTGGAGGTGGGTCTAAGAGGCATCCGTGCATTTGCTCTGCCCCTGTGACCTCACTTCTTGTTTACCAAGCACTTGCTGTCCCATGTTTCACGGGTACATGTGCCTTGTGGGATAAAAGGTCATGGGTAGCATTGAGCATGAGTGAGTAACGGAGGAGTGCTCCCCGCCTATAAGGCTCATGTTGTTGAGGCATGTGACAAGGGGAAGAAGGTCTATATAAGGCAGAGGAGGACTTGGGAGCACAGGACATAATAGGATAGAATAAAGAGACGTGTGCAACTCCACCAAGGTGTGTCTGACTAATCTGTTCAATCTGGGATACCCCAAAGAGTCGTATAGGCAACTGGGACTATCCCAAAGAGCCGTAGAGGTGACTGATGTTGAATGCGCACATAAGGATGGTGACTTGGGGACCCCCAAGTCCTGCTGGCCTGGGCAACTAGCCTTTAACAACCAGTAGCAAGCCCTGGGGTTAGTTGGTGGGAGAGGCTGCCTGGGCCTGTCTGATTGGGGAGGCACAGGATTACTGTGAATGGAACACAGTCTGCACTTCAAAAGATCCAATACAGTTTATTTAGAATATAAGCAAGTGGAAGGGAGCCAGAGATAACAGAGTAAAGGCTTAGGAAAAGTAAAATAAGAGCAACTATGATTTATATATATGTTTTCTATATATATAATTATATATTACTTATATATAATATAATTATATATAAATATAAATTATATATATGGATACACACACACATCCACGATCATCATCAATGTGAGGAAACACCAGCACCTGATCACACAAGCCGGGGAATCCCAGGTACAGCCATCAGGGTTTTGCTGAGGAGGGTCCCAGGCAGGATGTCTCCTCCATGGGTGAAATTCCAATCTGGGGTTTGGATCTTACAGTTTAAGTAGCACTGAGAACAAAGAAGGCATACTGCCAGGTGTTTTTTAGCATGCATCTTATCTTCTGTGAGGCCAGGGAGGGAGGCCAATCTCCCCAAGGCCCCCCTCGCACACCTCGCACACACCCCCAAGAACAATGATTCCTTGGAATGGCTAGTTCCAGGAGTTGGGCAGTTAACCATATCTCTTCTCAAGGTCCTGGCCAGGGTTCCAGGAAAAGCACAGTCCTCATGTTCCCAGGATTTTTTGCTCCAAAACAACTCAGGGTAATAGAAGGGTCTTATTGAGTTAGGGCCTCGGTTTGTATAATTTTATTCCTTACAGAGGGGGCTTACCTTGCCCCTTCAGGGCCCCAGTCACTAGAATTTTTGTTCCAGGATAGTGAGGGGAGTTGGGTGTCTGAGCCTAGGAAGATTGAGGAAACCTGCTAAGAAGGAAGGCAGGATCCAACTGTGCTGCAAGTAGGGATACCCAGAGGCAGAAGGAACCAGTACAAGTCTGGTGAGTGAAGAAGCATTGGGACAGAAAGCCCCTGGTTATGGGCACTTGCAGGAGGCTAGAGGTTTGGCTTTGGTCTTAGGCTAGAGGGAAGAACTGAAGATCTGGGGCAAGACACACCTTTTCCCATACCCCAGGGCCAGAGGTGATTGCAAATAACTAAGCAAAAAAGGCACAGGCAAAGGAGAAAGAATACAACCATAGTAAACCATCATGGGAATAGAGCTGAATGGGGTTCATTTTCAGAGGAGGATATGTGGATCACAACCTGGGTCTGCTTGTCCCTCTTGTATCTCTGGTCCATTTCCTCTCATGGGTTACATGGCTCTGGCTAGTCACTGGTCAGCCCTCCTTTTTGTCACATGACCAGACCATCTTGTGTGCCTTCCATGCAAATGTCTTCATGATCCATTTTAATCCTGTTCTTCCTCTGTTACTCACTGGTTAGGTGCTGCTGCTACACATTTCTTCACCAGCACCACCACCACTATCACTTTCTCACCAAAAGGGAGGAAGACAATGGACAAACATTCTTGAGAGGACACACTAAACGGACTGAAAATCTGTGCCAATGCTCCTGGAACAAGCAAATCTCATGTCATCCAACCATGGAAAAAGGAGTTAATGATGGCAATTTCAGTACAAAGTGACAGCTACCAGAAATTCCATAAGGGTCATCCTTAAGAAACCCAGACATAATGGTCCATAAAAATGAAGCAAGGAAATAGTGGCAACTGGGCATTACAGAGCTGCATCCTGCAACGATATAGTAACTACCAAACACCCAGTAAGAAATTATCTGATGTCTAGAATTACATTTTAAAAGCCCACTACCTTCTAAGAACTGACAAAAGAAAAATTCCCATCCTGCACTTCAGGCCCAAAAACATCCTGCAGAACGCCACCAACTATGCTGCACTGAAACCAGACCATGGAAAGAAGTGGAGGTGCGTATCCCGTCATCCTATCAGCCACTGGACTTTTACCAAAGATGATTTCTCGGAGCCTAGAGGAGAAGGGCTTAAATAGTAATCCTTTTATTCCCCTGCAAAAAGCAGTTATTTTAACCATACATTAGATATAAAAAAAGAACAACATAAGGACTTGTCCCAGGGCTCTTATCTGAAAAAGATTAGAAAGATTTTACAAAAATAATCTTAACAACAACAACAACAACAACAACAACAACAACAACAACAACAACAACAGTGAGGCACTGAGGCATAGTGGACAGAGGGCCAGATTCAGAACCAAGCAGAACTGAGTTTGAGTCTTACCTCTAACATACTGGCTATGTGACTGAGTAAGTCACTTCTCAGTGTTCTACTCCATTCTGTAAGTTGTAGAATGCATGCCAACCTGGCATGAGTAGATGGAGTTTCATCTCCAAGGAGTTCTCCATATCAGTAAAATCATAGGTCAGGTTCATATTTCTAAATGATAATTACAACTGACTATCAGAACAAATCTAAATAGTGTGGTAAAAGTTTGTGAAATATTTTGCATATGTTATAAAAATCAATGATATATCAATGATATAAAGCTAAATTAGCTTAAAAGTCTACGTGTTCATCATAAGACAGTGATACTAAACTTACCAGTAAGGTGTGTCCTTGGGAAATGAAGAAATGACCTGATATGGTGAGAATGAGAGGACCCAATTTATCATTAGAATGAAATACCTACAAAGAAGAAAAAAACAGAGAAAGGGTATGTAAGGACAGCCCACTGCCGGTATAATGGAAAATGCCCACACTGTTTGCTTCTCTGTGTATGTCTGATCATGAGTGGCTGTCTTTTTTTTAAGACAGCACAGACTCCAAAACACCTGAGAATCGCAACCTACAGCCCGTATTCTTTTTAAAATCGATTTCTTTTTTCATGCACTGCCTAGACTTCCCATTAATTTTTACCTTGTCTCTGTCTTAGAGAGAGTAATCCATGTAAAAACTTTTTTTAAGAAAGAGAAAAAAAATCAGACAAACAAGAAAAACAGGCCTTGTCCTCAAGCTGTTTACATTCTAATGGGGGGGGGGAGGGAAGACTGAAGATACCCAGTACAAAAGCATGTTAAAGGAAGTCCAGAGTTCAGCTTAGAGAAGAAATGAGACTTGACTTGGCCTGGGTACTGTCCTAAAATGGTAATACTGGGAGAAAACAGTAAAGTCTACTAGAAGAGGCTACAAGGGCCAAGGGTACATCTAATTTGTGAATTCTAGAGTTGCTATGAGCTTCTAGGATGATGGCTTTCTGGGGCATGGTAGAAAAAGTTCTGAGGTTAAGGCATGAGAGCAAGTAGTTGTTAACACTTTGTAACTCTTCTTTCTGAGAACTGTTTGGTCATAACTTTCAGTCACTTTTAGCTGTTGAGAAAGGGGTTTTGATCATTATACATACATGTGTGTGTGTGTGTGTGGTTTCCAATTTCTACATATTTTCATTAATAAATTTGTATGACAAAAATGTGAGTTCTTTTGCAATCGCTTTGATTTCTTTTCCTAGATGCATTTTGTTTGTCCAAAAATTTTTCAAGTTCACATAATTTAAATTATCTATTCTATCTTTTATTAATGCTTCTACGACTTCTATTGTTTCTATGTCTAGTTAAATATTTATCTCTCTCTTCCCCAAAGCTGGGAAGTAGAAGGTCTACTAATTTTTTTCTTTTCCTTTTTATAAGTTAATTTATTTTGTTTTTAATTTTAATTTATTTTCTTGGTCACATCATTCATTTCCACAAGATTTTGAGTTACAAATTTTCTCCCCTTTTTGTCCCTACCCCCCAGCCCAGAACATTGATCCCACTGTAAGACCCTTCCCACAATCT
>JAQQSW010017487.1:0-11452 GCA_028646575.1 Pseudocheirus occidentalis | reverse complement strand
GGGTTGTGGGAAGCACACACCTCGGTAAAGGGACAGAGACAGTGTAGAGAACAAAACAAGGGGGGGTGCAGGATAGGAAGGAGGGACATACAATCAGCCTCTCACAATTTGCCCACCATGGAGATGTCCTGCTTAATTACACATGTACAGCCTGTATTGAATTACTGCTCCTTCCAGTGGAAGTGGGTGACAAGGGAGGAATTGCAAGAATCTAGAATTTAAAGCTATACAATCAAATGCAACTGGGAAATAAGACATACAGGGATGGGGGTAGGGAGACCCTCCCTGCCCTACTAGAAAGCTAGAGGGGCATTGCAGGAGGATATAAAAGGCAACAGATTGTGGGAGGGACTTTACGGTGGGATCAATGTTTTCAGCTGGGGGTAGGGGAAAGAAGGGGAGAAAATTTGTAACTCAAAACCTTGTGGAAATGTATGATGTAACCAAGAAAATAAATTAAAATAAAAAAAACAACAAATGTTAAAAATCGGGAAAAATAAAATATTACTCAATTAAAAAAAATAGTTCCATGTGGTGCAGAGAAAAATGTGTATTCTTTTGCTGTCCCATTTAGAAAACACCCAAAGTCTTTTGACTCGTTTCTCCAGAGAATTGTTCAGTTCTATATTTTGCCTTTTGTTTCCCATTAGCCTTCTCCAAAATGGATAGAGAGATATTAGAAATTCCTGTCAGCATTATGTTACTCTTTGTATTTATATGAAGCTGAGATAATGTTTTCTTTATGAATTTTGATGCCAAGGCATTTGGAGTATATAAGTTTGTCACTGATACTGTTTTTTGAATCTTTGGTTCCTTTCAGCACACTATACTTTGCCTGTTTATCCCCTTTCCCTTCTTATTTTTTGAATGTTTGTTTTTGCTTTGTCTGGTGGCTTGATGGCAACTCTTGCTTTTTTAGATTCACTTGATGCATAGTAAATTTTTTCCTTATCCCCTGAGGTTTATTTTGCACATGTCTTTTTTTTCCCCATGTTTTTAAAAAATATGTTTTTTTAAGCAACAGATTGTAGGGTTTTGTTTTCTTATCCAATCTGTCACTCTTTTTTGTTTTATTGGATTATTTAATCCATTCACATTTAAAGTTATGAGTTAAATTTGTATTTTATTCCATCTATCTCTTTAATTGGTTGCTTTTCCAGGTTATGCTTTTTTTCCATCTTTTGCTATAAACACAGCATTATTTTCCTAGAGTTACTTTATTTTTTTTAGGGCGGTTCTGTTCCCATTGACTCTTTTCCTCTCATTCTCGATCCTCTCTTCTTGTTTGTTACTCTTTAACCTCTTTGGTGCTGCTTATTAATGCCTCTGTCCTGCTGTTATCTATTTATATACTTCTCCTCATTACTGCTCTTCTCACCTTTTTGTTGACTATGAAGGCTACTCCATTTCTTCTACAGGATCGTTGCCCACAGCAGTATATGTATGATCACCTGAATTAAATTAATGAGACTGAGAAGACATTACTGTGGTATAATCTCAAAAATGACACCATGATATCTGCTTGAATCCAATACAAATCACTCAACATCACAGTAATACAACCACTGATGCCAAAGAGGCCAAAGTTGATCAGTTCTGTGAAGACCCATAATATCTTCTAGAAATAATATCCCCCCAAAGATCTCACATTCATTATAGGAGACTGGAATGCTAAATCAGTAAATCAAAAGATAATTGGAAACAAGCAAAGTTGTTAGGGTACAAAGTGAAGCAGGGCAGAGGTTAAAAAAGTTTTGTCAAGATAACTCACTGGTCATAACAAACATTCTTTTTCAACAACCCAATAGGTGACTCTACACATAGACATCACCAGATGGTCAATAAAGAAATCAAATTGATTACATACTTCATAGCCAAAGGTAGAAAAGCTCTACACATTCAGTCAAAATAAGACTGGAGCTGACTATGGCTCAGACCATAAGTTTCTTCTCACAAAATTCAGACTTAAATTGAAAAAAGGAGGGAAAACCATCAGACCATATAGAATGATCTAAATAGTGTCTCTTATTGACATGAAGTGAAAGTGATGAATAGACCTTAGGGATTAGATTTGGTAGAGACTATGCCTGAAGAACTATAGATAGGGGTTTGTTACAAGAGATAGCAACAAAAAACATTAAAAAGAAGAAGAAGAACAAGAAAGTGAAACAGATGAGGCTTTACAAATACCTGAGGAAAGAAGAGAAGTGAAAGGCAAAGGAGAAAGGAAAAGACATACCCAATTGAATGCAGAATTCTAAAGAAGAACAAGGAGAGATAAGAAGGTTTTCTTAAATGAGCAATGCATAGAAACTGAAGTAAACAATAGAATGGGAAAAACAGGAAAACTCTTCAAGAAAATTAGAGATATCAAGGGAAAATTTCATGTAAAAATGGGCAGTAAAAAACAAAACTTGTAGGGACTTAAGAGAAGCAGAAGAGATTAAGAAAGGTGGAAAGAATATATGAAATAATTATATAAGAAAAATCTTTTTTTTTTTGCTTTCTGGAGGGCAGTTGGGGTTAAGTGACTTGCCCAAGGTC
Organism: Pseudocheirus occidentalis; assembly: GCA_028646575.1. Taxonomy (NCBI): domain Eukaryota; kingdom Metazoa; phylum Chordata; class Mammalia; order Diprotodontia; family Pseudocheiridae; genus Pseudocheirus; species Pseudocheirus occidentalis. Next base: position 8,908 of record JAQQSW010017487.1, on the reverse strand, counting down.
ACACGACTAGTTTTTTGAGTTAAGTGTCTGAGGCCGGATTTGAACTCAGGTACTCCTGACTCCAGGGCCGGTGCTCTATTCACTGCACCACCTAGCCGCCCCTATAAGAAAAATCTTATTGTCACAGATAACTATGATGGTTTGGTTGCTGATCTAGAGCCAGATATCCTGGAGAATGATGCCAGTACTAACAATAAGGCTAGTGGAGGTGATGGAATTCCAGCAGAACTATTTATAACCCTAAAAGATTATGCTATTAAAGTATAGCACTCAATATGCTGGCAAATTTGGAAAACAAAACAGTGACCACTGGATTAGAAAAGATTACTTTGCATCCCAATCTTAAAGAAGAGCAATGCCAAGGATTGTTCAAATTATCAAATAATTGCATTCATTTCACATTTCACAAGGTTATACTTAAGATCCTATAAGCTAGGCTTAGAGAGAATTATCAGTAGAGCAGGCTGCTTTTTGAAGAAGCAGAAGAACTAGCGACCAAATTGCCAACATTTTCTGGATTGTGGAAAAAAGCAAGAGAGTTCCAGAAAAACATTTACTTTTGCTTCATTGGCTACACTAAAGTCTTTGTGTGAATCACAACAAAAATGTGGCAAATCCTCAAAGAGATGGGAGTGCTAGATTGTCTTGCTTCCTTCCTAAGGAACCTGTATGCAGTTGAAGAAGCAACAGTTAGAACCAAACATAACCAAACATGGAACAACTGATTGGTTTAAGACTGGAAAATGAATACAGCAAGGCTGTATATTGTCACCTTATTTGTTTAATTAATATTCAGAGTAAATTATACTAAATGCCAGGTTGGTTGATTCAAAAGTCAGAAGTAAGGTTGATGGGAGAAATATCAACAATCTCAGATATGCAGATGATACCACTCTGATACCAGAAAGTGGAGAAGAATTAAGAAGCCTCTTCATGAGGGTGAAATAGGAGAGTATAAAAATTAGCTTGAAGCTTAACATAAAACCAAACCAAACCAAACCAAAAAACCCCAAGATCTTGGGAATTGGTCCCATCACTTCCTGGCAAATAGAAGAAGAAATGGAAGCAGTTTCCGATTTTATATTCTTGGGCACAAAGATCACTGCAGATGGTGACTGCAGCCATCAAACTAAAAGATGCTTGCTTTTTGGAAGGAAACACATGGATGACATAGTAAAAAGCAGAGACATCACCTTGCCAACAAAGGTCCCTATATTCAAAGCTATGGTTTTTCCAATAGCAATGTATGGTTGTGAAAGTTGGACTTATAAGGAAAGCTGAGCACCACAGAGTCAGTGGTTTTGAATTATGGTGCTAGAGTAGATTTCTGAGACCTTCAGCATCAAGGAGGTCAGATCAGTCAATACTTAAATAAATTAATTCATTCTACTAGCTGGAATGCCAAAAACTGAAGCTAAAGTTTAAATACTTTGGCCACATAATGAGAAGATGAGATTCACTGGAAAAGACACTGATTTTGGGAGAGATTAGAGACAAAAGAAAAAGGGAAGATCAGAGGATGAAATGGCTAGATGATGTCATGGAAACAATGAACATGATCTCGGACAGATTTTGAGAAATAATGGAGGATTGACGGGCCTGGCTTGCTATGATCCACAGAGTCACAAAGAGTGGGACACAACTGATTGAATAACAACAACAGCAAATGCTTCTTCCTTCTCTCCTCTCAATTAAGTAGGTCCCCCTTTCCCTTTCTTCCCTTCAGCTAGTCTTGTATATTAATTTTATCATTTCATTTTCTGTGTCTCTCCAAAAAAGATTTCTCCCATTCTCTATCCATCTTCTTTTTTTGTTTACTCTGGACCCTCATTCTCTGATTCACAAAGCCTATAATGATGTAATCTCTCTCTTTTCTCGTATTCTCCAATCAAGTCTTACAAAATATCGATACTGGGTTCTTCCCTCTAGGTATTTTCTGCCATTATCTTATAGGGATTACCCTATGGATTCCCCTTTTCCATTTTGCCTGGCACTCATAAAAATGGCAATTATTGCAGATATCAGAGAGGACACTGCCACATGGTAGGGCCACTCCACCCCCCCCCTTCCCCTATTGACCAATACCTTCTTTTATTGGCCCTTCCCCCTCTACATTTTCCTGGAACTATCTTCCTTGTGTCCAAGCTCTCCTCCTCCACCAGGTGCCAATTGCCCCCATGGGTTCCAACTCCCTTTTGCCAGGACAAGTATACTTTTCAGGCACCAAATCCCCCCAGGCCTCATCCAGGGAAAGGTCTTCCTTTCCATTCATCCACAGGAATATTTATCAGTGGCATTCCCTTCCCCCTACAGATTATGGCCTCCTTCCCTTGCCCTCTTTTCAGTTCTGACTCTCCCCCACCTCATCACTTACCTCCCTGTAGCCTCTTCTCTTTCTGAGATCACAGAGGCTACCTCCCCCTCATCGCTAGCCCTTGATTTCACACCAGCACCTCATGAATTCCTCTCTCTTCTCCTGCTCCCTCACACCCCATATTCTCTCCTATGTTCTCTCTTTTGTTTCTTTGGTGAAATTCAAGTGTTTTCTTTTTATTCTGCCTATTATTTTTACTATGCAGGATTATTTTTACTGTACTATACTATTTCTCCTTTAAGTTGCTCAGGAACACCATGTTGTAGATCCAAGTTCTCAAATTCCCCAGGATCCCCAAGTCTTGCATAATTTTCCTTCATTTTGTAGTATTTATCCATAGATGCCTGAACTTATTTACAAGATCTGAAGGCCATATTTCCTTCCGTTGTTACCATTTTCCTGTTTATCTGTTCATGTTCAAGGTCATTGAACTTTCTTCTTCCTGGAATCTCTGATACTTTCAGTCTTTTATTTTTCCCATTATCTTCCTTATCACCTACTTCCTGACACTTCCCCTCCGCTTATTTATTTTACTTTGTTACAAGAGACTTCTCAAAGAGTGAGAGTAATCTACAACATGAATAATGTAAAAAAGAATCATTCACAATTTTTAAAAAGAATGTGAACAAGCAGTTCTCAAAGGAAGAAATCCAAGTAATTGACAGCCATATAAAAATACTCCAACGAACATATAAGTAAATAATTACAAATGAGAGCAATTAGGTTTCCACTTCACACCTGATAAAGATAACATAACCAGAAAATCACAATTGTTAGAGAAGTTGCACAAAGACAAGTATGTTGATGTTGGTCTAATTGTGAATTGGTCTAGTTATTATGGAAAGTAATTTGGAACTATGTCCTCCAAACCACTGAACTGTGCATATCTTTTGACTTACTACCATTACTAGGCTTCTACCCAAAAGTGAGTAAAGAAAGAGGAAGAAAACACATATTTGCAAAAATACAGTGGCTCTTTTTGTTGTAGAAATGAACTGGAAACAAGTAGATGTTCATCAGCTGTGAAACTGCTGAACAAATTGTGATACATGAATGTAATGGAATATTATAGGGCCATAAGAATTGCTAAAAGCCGTGTAGTTGGAGAAACATGGAAAGACTTAGAAGCTAATGTAGAGTGATGTAAGTAGAACCACTGGAATAATTTTTTGAGTTAACAACATCATTGTAAAGGAACAACTTTGAGAGCAAATAAAAAATTCTGATCAATGTAGTGATTAACGCTGGCTCCAGAGAACTCATGAGAAAGCATAAGATCCACCACCTAATAGAACTGTGATGAACTCAAGGTGCAGAATCAGCCATATATTTTTTGCACATGGATGGTGAAGGTGTGCATTTATTTTGTTTGATGCTACTTTTTTCTTACAAAGATTGTGGTGTACTTTTTAAATGAGGGGGCAGATTTGAGGAAGGGAAAAGGCTAGAAATGAAGTTGCTGAAGCATAAGGAGTAGAGGAAAGGAGGAAGAAGAAGAAGAAGAAGAAGAAGAAGAAGAAGGAGGAGGAGGAGGAGGAGGAGGAGGAGGAGGAGGAAGAGGAGGAGGAGGAGGAGGAAGAGGAAGGAGGAGGAAGAGGAAGGAGGAAGAGAAGAGGAAGGGGAATAAGAAGGGGGAGAAGGGGAAGTAGAAGGTCTCTGAAACATTTTTAAGTTCACAGAAGAGAAAAGAAGGACGTTCAGATGGATATAGACCTTTGAAGAGAGTATGCTGAATTTATTATGTACTTTAAAAAGTCAGCAATTCATAATAGAGATTTGTGTTTCACATATATTTATACATATATATGTCTACATCACTGTATAGATTATAGATATATGGAGACTAATACTGCTGCAAAGGGTGGATAGCATAGTTGGCTTGATGCCTCCTGGTAAAGTTCCCAAAGACTTTTTCTCTCTTATTCACTGCCTATGACCTCTCCTTGAGTTAAGTCTTCTTGATAACCTTGCCTTTTATCGTCTACAGCAATAATCAAGTCTTCTAGAACTGAAAGTAGCTTCTCCTGGCCAGCATCTCTTTTTATGGATGGCAGGAACAGAGCCAGGATATGAATATCCGAGGGGAGCATACCTCACTTTGTATCTTCAGCACTAAGTATCCCTATCCATTACTGTAAATAACCGAATTGATGCTTAACTCTTCTGTTTCCTCCCTAAGACTAATGGGCCTAATGTTCTTTTAGTTTAGTTCTATATTAAAAATTGTGGGAATGGTGGAATCTCATTTAGATTCACTATTTTGGATTGCGTGATGACTCAGACATCCATCTCTCACCTTTTGTTTTATGATAAATTACTTTCTGTGTGTTTTCAGCTGCCTCACTGTTTCATTCAGAGTTTGAAACTGAAACTTGCAGTCTTGCTTAATTTAGTGAATTGATCATTGCTGTAGCAGCTGCTTCCTTTGCCTATTTGTCTTCATGCTTTTTTCCCCCCACAGTTTCTATTATAGCCAAGGAAAATAAACTGTACTCCTCTGAAGTCACCCATGATGCCCTGTTGTCAAAACCAATGATCTGGTCTCAGTTGTGACTTTTATTTTAGAATATCATTTGACACCATTGACCAGTCTCTCCTTCTTTAAAATATTTTTTTTCCCTTTGACTTTCATGACTTTGTACCACTCTGGTTTTTACTCTACCCCCTCAGACTTCTTTTATCTGTTCCCTTCATTGATTCCCCTCTCTTTACCTTTCTGATAAATTCTACAAGATCAATTCTAGCCTCTCTGTCTATATCCTTTGAGAGAATTCACCACTTTTTATTTGCTTTATTTTTTTTAAAGGGTTGATTATTGAGAAGACACAGTAAGAATATTCTCCTTTACCCTGACACCTTGTGGCACATTTTCCCCTACACCACTTTGGTACTAGAGGGCAATGAGCTCAACTTATAAGCAGTTTCTACAAAACATTTGTGCCACCTAATTCAGTTCGGATTTTGGCCCAACTTCAGGGTCAATTCACTGCTTGGTTGGGTCCCAGAAGTAACTACTTGAGGTTGCCTTGGAGGACCGCAAACTCTGCCTTGAACTCTGTCTCCCAGACCAATTTGTTGAAGATCACAAGGTCACAGCCTAGTTTGTTCTATCTCCAATACTCCTCCACCTAAGGAAGTAAATAAGAGAACAGAAAAGGAGCTTCAGGTCAACTTGAGTGGAAAGAGAGAACCTGGAGAGGGAGAATAGGCTAGCTGTCTATTCCTACCCTGAGGCGTATAGCAGTTCCTACCTCCAGACAGGCAGGAAAGAAAATTCACCCACTCTTACAACTTCAAATATTCAAATATTGTAGATCTCCAGAGTGACTTTTCTCCTAAGCACTCACTAATCATGCGTTTCCTTTTTTTTTTGCTTTTTTGGAGGGCAATTGGGGTTAAGTGACTTGCCTAAAGTCACACGGCTAGTGTGTCAAGTGTCTGAGGCCACATTTGAACTCAGGTCCTCCTGACACCAGGGCCAGCGCTCTACTCACTGTACCACCTAGCTGCCGCTAATCATGCATTTCCAACTGCTGTTCCACTCAGATATATTTCTGTTGCCTCAAAGTAAGCACATAGTCATCCCTCCAAAAGTGGTTCTTTTCCCTTACTTTTCTGTTTTTTAAAAATAGTTTTTGTTGTAGTTGAGTTATTTCAGTCATGCCTGACTCTTCATGATCCCAGTTGGGATTTTCTTGGCAAAGATACTAGATTTGCCTTTTCCTTCTCCATATCATTTTACAGCTGAGGAAACTGAGGTAAACAGAGTTAAGTGACTCACCCGGCATACTAGTAAAGTGTCTGAAGCTGGATTTGAGTTCAGGTCCTGCTGACTTCAGGACCAGCACTGCACCACATAGCTGCTCTTTTGTTAATGGTACCCCACCCGGTTATCCAGACTTGAAAGCATAGTTATCATTGATTCCTTTTTCTTTCTAGCCTTTCACATCCAGACACCAAATCCTGTTCCATATTTCTTTCTTTATGGTGTCTGCCACATCCATTCCTTCTTTTATCTCTTCACTCCTTGCACTCTAGTCTAGGCTCTCACTGTGCCTTGACTGTTACAAGCGCCATCTGCATTATCTTCTAGTCTTTCTCCACTCCATTTCAAGCAGGATAACTTCAGACTACATGTTCTGCTTTTATCATGTTACTCCCAAGGATCAAAAGCTTTGCCCCTTTAAGAAACAGGAAAGAAGATGATGAACTTAACAAGAACAAAAGTACTGCCTGTTTCTCCCCTCCTGGACCTCGATAAGAAGAAGCTATTCTAGAGCATATGATGAATGGGTATTCAGGAAATATTTCTGCTCCTGTATTGATTTTACTTTTCTGATTTTTCCTCATGACTTTGGACAAAGTTCATATTAACCTTTCATCTTTATCCAAGTGGAATGGTGACATCAGAACTACCCCACTACATTTTAATCTCGATACCTTAAGTGGGTGAGAATCAATCAATCATAGGCCTTAACCATAAGTTCCTAAAATGGGCAATACTGTCCCCTGTGGGGCAGGACACTAGAATGATCCAGGTGAGAGGTGGTAATAGCCTTGAGTGCAATTGGGGGGCATTGAATAAAAATAAGGGGGTGGTGAAAGCCAAGAAAAGAAGAGAAGAAAAATTTGAAAAACTATTCAAACATGTTTCATCTGTTGTTTAACAGAGATAAAGTCGTAGTGATTACATTATTTTCCAAATAAACGCACAAAAATGCAAGTTATAACTGATCAGTGGTCAAACCTGCTGACAAGTCTTAATAAACAAGTGTTAGCAGGCAATCACGTCACGCATTGTCTGGAAGTCCAGCATGTATCGACAGGAATGTGTACTTGTAATGATTAGTTTACAGTATTATAATGGTTACATAACACAATATTGCATCATCAAAATTTCAATGCAAGAAAATCCCACAAATTTACAATAAATCATTAAATTTAAAATGTGTCATTTAAAAACAACCTTATATATTTTTTGAAATGATGCAAATTCTAAAAACCTGTTAAAGCTAAAGGGTTAAAGAAAGTAGATTCCCAGAGGGGTGCTAAGTAATTTTTTTTTTAAAGGCAGAGGTAGATCAAATAAGTTTGGGAATATCTGCTTAGAAAAAGTGCTAAAAGACCTCACAGGAAGGATGTTTGCATGAGAATCATGTTTGAATGAGTTTAGAAAATTTGGTCTATAAATAATAAAAAGAGTTGAGAGGGGATAGAATTCTAGAAAGTAGAATGAATGTGGCATTCTAACAGCTCCTGAGAAGAAGCTACCTTTCTTCTCAGAAAAGGTGATGTATCAAATTCAGTTTTGGTCAGGCCTCCTTTCTCACTTCCCTTTAGCTAGAAGAAACCCATGTAAACTTTGGAGAGTCTGGGAGATTTGGGCCTTCCCATGTTTCTCTCAGTGTCCTACAGGTGTTCCTTGATGAGTTAGAAATAGTATCTGCAACCATGGACAGATGGAAGCAAATGAGCCATTTTTAAAGGGAATTTCTTGGGCACCCATGAATGGAAAAAAAAGATCTCCAACAACCAGGAATTATTCTTTTGCTACCTGTTATTATATTTTAAAATTTTATTTATTTTGCTTTTAATTTATGAATTAAAACAAACATTTCTGTAATGTAGTAGAATACAAAAATATCACAAATGAAATTGCAAATCTATTTTTTACAACTTGCAACTCTTTAAAATCTATACTATACTATACTATACCTCTCTTTTTTTCCTTCCTCCCCACTTCCCCATCCCCTACTACTTGAAGTTTGAGCCCATTTTTTCCTAGGACTTTATATATATGTATTTGTGGTTGAGTACATTGCAGATATTTGGAGGACGTTTGGTACCATTGTTCTGAGCGTATTACCTTAGTAAGTATTCCTTTCCAAAAGTTACATATGTCTACTAACTAAGTTGATTCTCAACTGATAGTATTGGAGGGAAGTATACTTATAAGGACTGAAATTTATAGCATTAAAGAATTATCTCTATCTCCTAAGGGATACTGGGAGTATTATCCCAGTTCTGGGAACTCAAATTGTCTGTGAGAATGAAAGCTGTGATAAGGATGCTCAGAGTTTATCTTTTGGTGCTATCTGTATATTTCTGTGTATTCAATGAAGCACCAGGTCTCAGGTTCCTGCCTCTACTGTCTCCTGTTCCTTTTAGCAACTTTTCTCCAGGCCTCCAATTTGTCCTTGAACTGTATTACCTCATCTACAGGTCACAATGTTTAATCCCTTGAGAGGCAAAATGGGGTAGTGGATAGGGTACTGGACTTAAGGGTTAGTAAGATCCAGATTTTTTCACATTCTGCCTCAGAAATCTCACAGCTGTAAGATGCAGGGCAAATCACTTAACTTGTGCATGAGCCTTAGTTTTGTCATCTAAAACATGAAGGTCCTGGGTTATGGACTCTATGATCTTTCTAGCTCTAAATCTATAATCCTATCACCTTTTCCTAGGGGGTGACCAGCTCCTTAATTGTCCTTGGCAGTTTCTAGATCAAGTTCCTTCCTTCCTCCCTCCCTCCCT
>JAQQSW010017486.1:0-11453 GCA_028646575.1 Pseudocheirus occidentalis | reverse complement strand
CAGGTTCTTAGATCTGCTTTTCTAAAGGAAAGCAACTCAAAATGGGTTAACAATCATTCTTTAATCAAACAAACATATCATTTACCTAGTTCAGGGGAAAAAGTCAGCACCCTGAACTCCAGAGAATACAAACCCATGTTACAGGCACAAGTTACAAACACAAGTTACAAGCAGACCAAGAAACAGATCAGCAGATGGGCTTCCAACCATCTGACCATCACATCCATTACCTATTCAAATTACCAGAGAGGGAAGCACCAACATCTGGGTTTTTTAAAGCCAGGGGGGCTCAACGGTTTCTCAGAGTCTCATATGGCTAAATCACACAGCTTCTCAAAGTAAGCCCCAAAAGCAAAGCCTCACATCAGGACATATATATATAGGCTTCTCCTGCATCAGCCCTCTTGACCCACTGTCCAATTACAAAGTAACAAGGTGTGGCCATTGCCAAAAAACAAGCCTCCCGCCACGGGCTCCATGTGACCACATTCAGCCTATTATGGGGCAGAGTATACTTTCAAATCAGGGAATATTCTTGGAGCCTCTTCAGCCACTTAAGTAAAGGGGATAGGGATAGGAAAGAGCTTCAGATTCCCATTAGACTTCCTGTGACTTTTCCTGCATTTCCTCAGAGAATGGTTCAAAGAGGAAGTAAGACTTCAGTTTTACTTTAGAAGATTTAGAAGGAGGGAGTATTTCCAGGTAACGTGGAAGTGGGAATACCACCATGAGTGTGGTATCTTTAGCTGTAAAGATGTTTTGGGACTCCTGAAGTTGGCTAGGGAAGGTAGGTCCAGATTTTGGAGGGTACTGAAAAAACCAGGAGAAGAAGTTTAAACTTGCTGTCAGATAGTCAGTCACCAAGAATTTATTAAGAGCTTATCATGTGCCAGGTGCCGGACAGGGCAATGAGGCAGTGCAGCATTAAAGGAGAGAGGGCTGGCTAACTGGAGTTAGCCAGACTAGGTTGGAATTCTTAATTTTGGGTAAGTCATATTCTTATTGGCCCCAGTTTCCTCATCTGCAAAATGGGAGGGTTGGGCTGGATGGTCCTAATGTTCCCTTCCAAATAGTAACACAATGGAAGCAAGGTTGTAGGAATGCCAAATTATTATTTTGCTTACATTCCTCAGTTGTATGGCAAGGCAAGAGTACTAAATATGATGACTAAATGTCCTTTGAAATAATGTTTCTTGTTGCCTCTGGGTGCTTGATGAAACCGGTTGCACTCAATTCCTTTATTTGCTTCTCCAAGGAGAACCTGTGAGTCCTCTTCCTATGTAGCTAAAACTTGCTCACGATTTCTGGTTTCATTTACAGGGAGAATTTCAGCATTGATGTGGTTCCATTCCACTAGTCGTTTATTGAGTCATAAGCTGTTACACAGATATTTCACATTTACAGACAGTACAAAACGGAGTCTTGGCACATTCTGCTTCTTTCCCACCATTCTGCTTCCATCACCGTGGAAGCAGACAGGGTTCAAACAAGAGTGAGCGCCATTTTGGGTTTTGAAGTATGAAATATTTCATTATTAGTTAAAAAGTGGTTTTGTGTATTGTTCATATCCTTTGTCTGTTTCTATAGTTTGTAAAACTGGAGTGTATAGATCTCTGTAATTATGAAGACCTATAATAATTGCAAGATTGTAAATTGTTATTTGACTCATTAAGTGACTACAATGTTCAGGAAGCTAGCTGTGAGGGAGATCAGTAGACACAATCATGTCTCCAGGACTTAGAAGGGGGTATTCATTTAGAGGTTCATAGAACAAGACATGACCTTAGACATCATCCTTAAGTCTTACCTTGATGCATTGGGTAAATCCAAGCCTACTCATGCTTCTAAACCATTTTATAGATGTTGAGGGCCAACTCTAAGTTATGCAGGTAGAAGTGGCCAGCTTCTCACAGCTGCTCCCCAGATCAACTGGATGCTGGCTCACCAACTCTTCATAATGTGCAAAGAACTGAGCACCCTGAATTCTTGCTCAACCTGATAGTAGTGACTCAGTACAAGGGAGTGTACAGCCTTTCCTGTGTGATGAAGGAACAAGCTTACTCTGTAAAAAGTATATAAAACCTGATCCTCAGATGAATAAATGGACTTCCCTGCTGTGAGGCTCCCACCTGGCTCCCATCTTCTTTCCATGCTTTCCCCTTCACCATGGCCACTCCCAAGCTGACCTCATATAGGTTATGACGAGCTCTTTTTTGTTTATTGTTTCACTTTTATCAGACATCCCCTCTGCCCCCCCATCACATGTTGTGGCCATTTGTTCTTTCCTTAGTTTCTTGGAGTCTGGCTCCTTTCCCTCTTACACAAAGTTCTTTCTCAAAGATGACTTCCTCTTCACCCAGTTAGATGCCCTTGTCCAGTCCTCACTGTCTTTGGCCTCTCAGATGTCTTCAATGGCTACTCCATCTTTAGGTGCACTTTTACCATCTGACTGCCAAGACCCCTCCTCTAATTTTCTAATCACTTCAGTGCCTTCTTCAATGACCTAATTCTTTCAGGTCATGTTCCTCAGCCTTTCAGGCTGTATTATGTATTATCTCTCCCTTGGTGATATCATGCATGTCTATGACTTTGACTGTTACTTCTATTAAGGGTACAAACTGTGAATGATCAGTAGTGTGACCAAAACCCCCATAGCTAGTGAGGTAGTGAAAGATGGCCAGCCTTGGCTCCATGAGGGGGGATGGTATCGAGTGGGGCAAGAGCCATTAAGAATTGAGTTGGAGGTGTAATGGGGAGAAGAAGATGGAGGATCAGTTCTAGCTTCTAGTTAAACAATCAGGTATGTGGTCACTTCCGTCCTTGGACATTTTGACCAACATCTCTAGTCCTGACTTCTTTCTTCTTTTTTTTTTAAAGTTTTTTTCCAACTACATGTAAAAGCATTTGCCTTGTATTTTTAGATAGTATTTAATTTTTATTTTGAATAATATTTTATTTTTTCCAATTACATGTAAAAGCAATTTTAAACATTAATTTTCTAAAATTTTGAGTTTCAAATTCTCTCCCTTTCTCCTTTATTCTTTCCCTTCCTGAGGTGGTAAGCAATTTGATATGGGTTATACATGTGAAATCATGCAAAACATATTTCCATATTAGTAATGCTATGAATGAAAACACAGATAAAAAACCCATGAAAAAATAAAGTGAAAAATAGCATGCTTCAATTTGTATTAAGATACCATCAGCTCTTTCTCTGAAGGTGTGCAGCATTTTCTTCATGAGTTCCTTTGGAATTGTCTTAGATTATTGTATGCCTGAGAATAGCTAAGTCATTCACAGCTGACACTATACCATATTACTCTTACCACGTACGGTAGTCTCCTGGTTCTTTTTGCTTTGCATCAGTTCATATAAGTCTTTTCTGGCTTTTCTGAAAGCATCCTGCTTGTAATTTCTTATAGCACAACAGTATTCCATCAAAATCATATACTTCAACTTGTTCAACCATTTCCCTATTGATGGGTATCTCCTCATTTCCTATTCTTTGCCATTGCAAAAAGAGCCACTACAAATGTTTTTGTACATATAGGTTCTTTTTCTTTTAAAAAATCTCTTTGGGATGCTGACCTAGTAGAGGTATTGCTGGGTGAAAAGGCACACACAGCTTTATGGTCCCTTGGTCATAGTTCCAAATTGCTCTCTGGAATGGTTGGATCAGTTCACAACTCCACCAACAGTGCATTAGTGTTCCAATTTCCCACACCCCCTCCAATATTTGTCATTTTTCTTTTCTGTAATGTTGTTAATCTGATAGGTGTGAGGTGGTACCTCAGTTTTGTTTTAATTTGCATTTCTTTAATTACCAGGAATTTAGATAATTTTTAGATGACTATAGATAATTTTGTTTCATCTGAAAACTGCCTGTTTGTATTCGTTGGTCATTGATCAATCAAGGAATAGCTTGTATTCTTGTAAATTTTAAGTCAATTCTCTATATATTTGGAATACCAGGCCTTTTTTAAAGAAAGTTGTTATAAAATTTCCCCCAGTTTTCTGCTTTCCTTCTATTCTTTTCTAACGTTGATTTTGTTTGTGCAAAGACTTTAAATTAATGTAATGAAAATCATCCATTTTACAAATCATAATGCTCTTTATCTCTTATTTTGTTATAGATTCTTCCCTTATCCATAGATCTCAGAAGTAGACTATTCCATGGTCCCCTAATTTGCTTATGGTATCACTATTTATGTCCAAATCAGGTATCTATCTTGACCTGATATTAAAATGATTGTTTTTTTTTAACTTTTTAGTACCAGTTCCCTTACCACTCAGAGAATCATCCCTTGTAGCTAAAAAGTCCTTGACTATTCTTCCTAAAAACAGCTGTTCAAATTGGGATGAACAACTTTGAGAGAAGGTGGGCTGCCCCTCATGCAGAATCTGGATGACCATTTGTTGGATATGTTAGAGTAACCATTCCTGTTCTGTATGGCTTGGACTCAGTGGTCACTGAGAACCCATCCTATGCTCAAATTCTGTGGTGTTTGCCTTTTTTTTGGTCCTGACCCCTTTTCCTGGACCTTGTCTTGTATCTCCAGTTGGTTACAGAATTAGCCAGCTTTGGTCAATGTCGTACTGATACCTCCAATCCAAAGGGTTCCAAACTGAGCTCATTCTCTTTTTTCCAAGACCTGATTCTTCTTTCTTGACCTTTACTCTTTTTTGTTAATGAAACCACTATTGACCCAGTCTCATACGTTTCAAATGCTGGGGTTGCCTTTTTGTCTTCCCTCACTTCATTCTATCTGTTCTGTGTCTGTAGAATCTCTGGCCTCTCTCCCCTCCTGTTCCCGATGACTCCACTCTAATACAGACCTTTATTATCACTTACCTAGACTATTCTGATTGTCTTCTCCCAACAGGCCTTCCTGTTTTGACTTTTCCCCATATCCCCCTCCAATTTATCCTTTATTCTAGAGGTTTTCTCCCTCCAACCTTTCCTTTCCAGGCTCTGCTCCTGACTCTCTTACTAGACTTTGTCTACAGTGGCCCAGAAATCTCTTCTTCTTGGAAGGTCACTCCAGGTCTTGACTTCACACATTGGAAGTATTCTCTAACCCTGAAGGAGCTTCTCCTGATTGGTTGGTTCCTTTCAGAAGTTCCATTTTGAGGAAACTCTAAGGTCACTTATGTCTTCACTCCTCTTCAGGCAACATTCTCGACTCTCCTCCCAGACTTTCTCTATAGTATCCCAGGGGCTCTTGTTCCTCTTTCTTCCCCTCTATTTTTTTTTTAGCTTACTTTCACATGTTGTCTTCTCTCATTAGGATGTAAGTTCTTTGAGGTCAGGGACATTCTCTCTACTTGCATTTGTATTGCCAGGATTTAGTGTGTAATAGGTGCATAATGAATGCTTGTAAACTTGACTAGAGTGAAGTTGTATTTCCTTTAAGGATAGATTTCATCAAGTCATTTTTCTCCAATTCCATTAGTGGCTCCTTTTTCCTACTGAGAAGGGTTCAAATTCCTTTTCTTGACATTCAAGGCTTTCCACAACTGGACACTACCTGCCTTCTCAACCTTATTTTATACTGCTCTATTCCCAGCCAAGTCTTTTAGTTACCATCCTTCTTACATGCCATATTTTTTCCTGCCTCCAATTCTTTGCTCATGTTGCTCCCTCGATTAGAATAACTTTCTAATCTCCTTTCTACTTGTCTAGGCCCTACCCTAGATCTAAGATGTGGCTCAAGTTTCATTTCCTCTACAAAGTTATTTCCCCTACTTCTCTGATCTGCTACTTCTGTCTCCCTTTTCTGATTTCTTATAGTATGGTGTCTGTGACAAATGTTTTAGCACTTGACCATTAATTGTTTCATATTGTTCCCAAATGGTTCCATGTGTATCCTTCTAACTTGTTCCTGAGGACATTCATGTAGCCTTAACATTCTTTTTTTGCATTCCTTCATGGAAGCTGATGCACCAGAGTTAATCAGTATTTGTTTCATGGAGTGATCATGAACATTTTCCAGGCTGACTCCAAAAAGGTTGTTTCATCATTAAGTGAGAGAGGAGAATGTGTTTCCATAAATGAGAAAGAGATGGTAACTTTATCCAGATGTGGACCGGTTTAAGGTTTACAAAGTACTTTACTTCCATACTCTCATTTGAACCTCTCAACAAACCTGTGAAATAGGTTCTACAGGTATTACTACCTGCATTTTGCAGATGAGGAAGCTGAGGCACACAGCTATTCAGTGAGCCTATTGATTATAGTGTGATTGATCACACGATCAGTGAGTGTCAGAGGTGGAAAGTGAACTCAGCTCTTCTGAACTGCAGAACTCCACGGAATCACGGGCTCAGAGTTGGGAGAGTCATCAGGGCTCTTGTTGTCCTTATCTATACAATGAGAAAGCTGGATTTGATTGTCTCTGGGTTTCTCTTCAGGTCTTTGCGATCTGTGATGCTAAGTGACCCAAGCTGCCATTAGAAACAACCAGAAAGTCAATGGATAAAGAACATCAACATTTCTTAGTGCCAGAGAAGTTAAATGATTTGCAAGGGGCAGAACCAGCAATCAGACCCAAACCCTTTGATTCTGGATCTAGTGTTCTTTCTGTGTTGTAGGGGGCTGAGCCTAAAGGCAGGAAGTTGTTCAGTAACAACCCTCATTGGGGTTCTCTTGGCAAAGACGCTGAAGTGGTTTGTCATTTCCTTCTCCAGCTCATTTTACAGATGAGGAAATTGAGGCAAACAGGGTGAAGTGACTTGCCCAGGGTCACCCAGCTAGTAAACGTCTAAGGCCAGATATGAACCCTGGCACTCTGTCCACTACGTCACCTTTTCAGGAAGAAGCAAATTTAAATCTGGCTTCAGCTTCTGACCAGTTGAGTGGCTTTGGGCAAATTACTTTACTTTGCAGAAACTGCCCTAGTTTCTTCAACTATAAAATGGAGGAATCATAATAATCCCCACTTTCCAAGGTTGTTTTGAATACAAAATGGGATAATATTTGTAAAATGCTCAGCACAGCGCCTGGTGCATTGTCGAAGCGTGATAAATGCTCGTTCCTTCTCTCTCTCCTTCCCCTGTGTCATTCTTATTGAAAAGGGTTCCTTTCCAGGCTAGCACAGTGTACCTAAGTGCAAGCCAAGTTGGAAATGAACTGGGAGCCTTAGTTCTCTTTGGCCCTAGAAAAAGCCTTCTCAGTTAATGCCTCTTTAAATGGATCTCCACCTTTCTTCCACCATCCCTCCCTGTAATCCTAGCACAGGACATGCTTCCAAATGGGAACGGCTTACATGCACATAGTAAGCCATTCCTATTATGGATGTATATTAAAAAAATCCAATAAGGGAAAAGATAAGAGGAGAACATTTTTGTAAAATCCTAGTGTGGACAGAGTTGGGGTGTTTTTGTGAAACCTAAGACTTGGATGACCGTACATCTCTTAAGTAATGGTACTCTTGTGGTTTGAATGGCTCATTGCCATGCTTTCTAGTAGTGAAATATTTAGCTGTTAATATTAGGGTAATTAATAATTGTAATAACAATAACTCCAGACAGTTATACTGTGCTTTGTAGAGGGAGCGCAACATAAGGGAAAGAGGGTCGGACTTCAGTTCTGGAAGAATTGGGTTGGACACATTCTGCAGGTGTGACCATGCACACCTAATGCCCAGCTAATTCTCTAGGATTGAAGTTAGAGTTACAGAGAGACAGACAGATAAGTGAAGTCTTTTTTATGTGCTCGTACTGTGTCAGTGACTGAGCTAATCCTGTGGGGCACAGTTCTAGCCAAACAAGACAGTGTCTACCCTCAAAGAACTTCCATTCTAGTGGTGGAAGAGGAGCTGGAAAGGAGCGGGAAGGGCAAACGATGAAAAGATGGCTGGGCTTTTTGGTAATGAGGCTGAAAAGAAGTCTGGAGAGTGAGTCCAGATGGGACAGATGTAAATAGAATTGGTGCCCTTTTGAAATGGGGACCCTGGTGAGGGGTTCATGAAGCAGTAGAACAGGAGTGAATGTGGATGTTTAGCAGGGTGGGAAGACTGCTGGTAGTAAAATCCAGAGAGCGAATTGAGCTGGGGAATGGGAGGATCTAGAGCTTTCTCCAAATTTCTGTGGAAGTAAAAAAAAAAAAAAGGTAATTCCCGGTTAACTTTGCTTCACAGAAACACCTGCTGGTTATTTTCCTTTCATTGGTGTGTATGCTGGAGCCAGTTCATATAGAAAAACCTATCGTTAAATTTTCAATGTGAGCATTTCAATGTGTGGAAATCAGCAAATGCTCCAAATTGGGGCTTGGTTAATTGTTGGCCATCTATCCATCCATTGATCCATCCATCCATCAATCCATCGATCCATCTATCTATCTATCTATCTATCTATCTATCTATCTATCTATCTATCTAACTATATCTATCTATCTGTAAAAAGGCAATGGAGAAAATGTTAATGATACAGGTTAAAGTTAAAAGTGGGCCTAACATACATTATTTTTCTGGAGAGCTGATTGTTAAACATTCACCAACAAATCCCTGCCTTTAGCTCACTCTAATATAATTGGATTTTTGGGGCTGAATTATTAGTAAACTGTACCTTCACCTCTCCAAATGCTTCATTAGACGCAGTTGTGGTGTGGTCAGTAAGGGGCTCTCTTTCGCTGACTGTCTTTCCTTTGGTTTTAGATTTATACAGTAAGAGGGTAAATGACCAATTCTATAAACTTATAAAGCTAATTCAATGCTTTTGAATGCATTTGAAAGTCTCAATTCCCTTAAAAATGGGGCTTGAATAGAGATAGGACAAAATTTCAGTCATGAAAAGACTACACTCCCGGACATCATTCTGGGCAGTATTTGTGGTACATTGCTGGATGTCTGAGAATCTGAATTCAAGTTCTGCCTCCAACCACATATAGTCTCTGATTATAGGCAAATTTTTTTTTGCTTTTTTTTGGAGGGCAGTTGGGGTTAAGTGACTTGCCCAAGGTCACATGGCTAGTTTTTTTGTGTTAAGTGTCTGAGTCCAGATTTGAAGTCAGGTCCTCCTGACTCCAGGACCAGTGCTCTATTCACTGCGCCACCTAGCCACCCCTTGCAAATTACTTTACCTTTAGTGCCTCAGTTTCCTTGCCTGGAAAATGGAGGAGTTGGACCAGATAAGCCCTGAAATCTCTTCCAGCTATAAATCTGTGATCTTATGAATTTGTCTGTTCCAGTGTTTAGTTTTCTAAAGGAGGTTTAACATTGTCCAAGTAATAATTTTAATCTCAGGCCAATGTTATTTGTCTGTAATTTGCTTATATAGAGAATGAAGTCAACTCAATAGCTGTCCATAAATTTCTTTATTCCTTTTCCAATAATGCCGTGAGTGGAAATGGTCCACTTTTAAAGATATGATGATTCTCTTAAATAAATGCGGTATTAAGTACACCAAATCCCAGAACCCAGAGATAAGTTCTATCCACCCAACTTGACAACCACATCTGCTCCGTCTGCACTTTCCCCTCCATTATACCCTGCCAGAGGTGTTTAACTCTAGAGCTGAACATACGCTACATTTTTATTCCTCAAAGACCAGGTTGATTTTGGCCCAGAACAAGAGTAAGACTGTCTCTTGGAAAGATTTTTTTTTTCAGAGTTGTGCAAACTTTTTCTCTTGGCTTGTATTTCTAGGCTTCTTCTGTCTGGAAAAATCAAAGAAAATGTGTTTTATGACCATTTGTAAACTTTTTTCAGCCTCTAAGAGCAGCAATAGATGATCATCAGATGGGTTTGGGCCATAAGCATCTTCTGAGATATGCTCATGGACTTTATAAAATAAACTGGGTCCTTATGGGCTCAGAGATTGAAAACCATATAAAGCTCTTCCAAGAAGGCAAGTGCTCATATTTTTATATGCTGGCTGGCACTCCTAAACTGCTGATATTTTTATATCTGATGTGGCTCTCAACAGTTTCAAATTCCCTCATTTAAAAAAAAATCACATTTAGCTTGAGTGCTGGTTAGTATCACTTGCTCTGAGCCCTTTATCTCCATGACCTTCATTAAGCTTATTCTTTTCCAACTTCGTGTCTCAAGAATCCATTCTGCACTTGATTTTCGGTGTGTTTGGGGTGGGGGATGATGAGAGGCTTCATTTTTTTTGAACGGACTCGTGAGTACTGATCTTTCAACATCTTTTGCTTGTCGCCTATGCCCAGTGCATTCCATTAGCATCTCGAAAGTTGGATTGGAAGGAAGAGAAAGCATGATGGTGATTGGGAAACATGTTACCTCTGGCTACATATAGCCGAAACTTGCATAAGTAAATGTGCCACAACTCACCATCTCTCCAGAGACATCCCCTTTGAGATAATCCTTTTGGAAAAAAAAGTCATTTCTGAGAGACAGTTGACTTAGCTCACAAGAGGTGCAGTTTCTTGGGAGTGTACCCATGTGTTTCCATAACAGCGGTAGACTGTTTTAGTCATGTGCTAATCCAGGGTTAGAGAAAGGCAGGACCCCATGGCCCAAAAGGGTCCTTGTTAATTCTTTTCAAAGAAAGGAAAATGTTTTCCTTCATTCATTTGGCTCCCAGTGGCATATTGATCCAGGACCATAAACAGATGAAATTTACATGGACTTTAAAATTGGGGTTACAGGGAAGGGGATTATAATATCCCTTGAGTACCCCTTCTCTGATAGTAATTTCTCCACTAATCAGTCAATCAAGAAGCATTTACTAAGTAATTCCCATGTGCCACGTATTGTTTTAAGTATTGGGGACAGAGACAAAAAGCAAAACCTTTTTGCTTGCTCCCACGTCTCCAGAGTCACAGAGAGATTCAGACTTCAGTCCTCAAAGCATCATTTTCCAAGTGACTGCTCCAATGTGCCACTGGAATAGGTCGCAGGCTGTTGATATTGCCCTGTTCTAGTCTTTCATGGTCTCATGGGGCCTTATGTTACTTCTGAGCTTATCCCTTCCCCATCCCCCAGGAAAGGAGATTCTGTAATAATCATTGTCCCATGAGCCCCTGCCTTTCAGACCTTGATAATCAAGTTTGGGGTGGGAGAAAGGGGCACATTCTCTCAAGGTGGCCTTGACCCTCTCAACAACTGGTTCTTTCTTCTGTCTCCCTTTCTATGGATGAGTCAGCAAGCATTTACCACATGCTAAACACTGGGGAGGGGCCACAGGGTGGAAGATCATCCAGGAGGCAGATAGCTGGAGTATGGCGGGGAAAGTGGGCGGGGAAAGTTAGGATGCATAGTAGAAAAAAGCAGGATAAAATAACATTTTTATAATTTATGTACTTAATATCCCTAGTTATGCAGTTTAACAGTACCTCATTTATCAAAGGGGGTAGTGGATACAGAGCTTATCTTAAATCCGAGGAAACTTAAAGTTCTGTCTTTAACACCTAATAGTCTTTTTTTGGAGTCAGGTTCCTCCAAATCCAGATCTCTCTCTCTCCCTCCTCCCTCTCTCCTCTCTGTCTC
>JAQQSW010017485.1:0-11453 GCA_028646575.1 Pseudocheirus occidentalis | reverse complement strand
AATCTTAAAGGCTGTTCACAGTAGCATTCTCTCAGGAATCTACTGCTGATTGGCTTTACACCCATCAAAGACAGATAAAAGTATCAAAAGGTAGAGATGTGGAGAAAGACATTGAAGAAGAAGAACATGGTAGCATGAACAAAGGCAGAGAGGTGGAAAAGTAGAAGACATTTTAGAGGAACAGTAAGTTGAATGATTTAAGAGTACACTGGGACAGTGAGGAAGAATATTATAAAAGATAATGAATTATAAAAGGTAATATTGTAAGAGGTACTGAATTCCAACTTAAGTAACTAAGACTAACATCCTCTGAGGCATTGTTTCCAGTCTCCTTATCATATGCGGATCCCAGCTTATCAATATTCTTCCATTTTAGGAAGAGTGCTCGAAAATGAATCTGATACTCTAGATATGGTCTGATCAGAGTAGAGTAAAACAGGATACTATATATCCTCATTAACGTAGCCTAAGAATACATCAGATTTTTCAACCATTGTATAGTATTCAACTCATGTTGAACTTAACTGTCCACCAAAAACCTGAGAACTCTTCCCATATGAAAGTTTTAGTCATGTCTTCTTCATTCTGTACTTGGATTAAAAAATTCAATTGCACGTGCCCTTCCAATTTTTATATTCATATTTCTGTTTCAGAACAAGGATTCTCAAAGCATAATCTACATTGGAGGTCCTCAAGATCATTTCAGGTGGTCCACAAAATGAAAACCATTTTAATAATAATAACACTAAGACATTTTAATTTTTGATATGGTAAATATCAATAGCTATAACCCACATAAACAAAAATAACTTGGGGAGGGATATTCAATCATAAGAGTATCAAGGGATCCTAAAAACAAAAAGGTTGGTAATTGATATTCTAGGTCTTTCTGCATCTTGACTTCTCATTCAATGTGTTAGTTATTTCTCCCAGATTAACATATAAAACTGAACTGTTAGCTAGCTCATGTCTCTCCATCTTATCCATGGGAGGCATCATGAAAAATTTTCTCAACCTGCTTCCCGAAATGCCAGTACATTCAGTCAATGCACTATTCTGATTTATTAGTCCAGTAATCCTGTCAAAAAGGAAATTAGGTCAGTTTGATATGATAGTGTTGAGGTTTTTTGGGGGGGGAGGAAAATGGAGCAAAGTACTGATGTTGACTCATCATTGCCTCCTTTTCTGAATGCTCACAAAACATTCCTTCAACAATGCTTTCCATAAAATTTTCTAGAACTGAAATCAAATTCACCAACCTACTTCCTTTCCCTTTTAGAAGGCAAAACAACAACAAGGCATTCCCTTTTCTCCTGTCCTCTGTCATCTCTCCTACTCCATGATTTTTCTAAGATTATCAACAGTAACTGAAAAATCACATCTGCAAATTAGATTAGCACCTTAGAATGTAACCAGGCCTGGTGACTTGAGCTCTCTGAGGTCAACTAGGTTTTAATTCCCATTCTGAGCCTTTCAGTTGACCACAAGTTGAGTGGAAGTCAGCAATATGTTGTGCTAATGTTTTTTTAAAACCCAACATTAACACAGATTACATCAGAATGTAGTAAATAATACTTCCATTAAGGGCGGCTAGGTGGCGCAGTGAATAGAGCATCGACCCTGGAGTCAGGAGGACCTGAGTTCAAATTCGGCCTCAGACACTTAACACAAAAACTAGCCGTGTGACCTTGGGCAAGTCACTTAACCCCAACTGCCCTCCCAAAAAAAGCAAAAAAATAATAATAATAATACTTCCATTATATGCTGTAATAATTAAACCAACTCTAGAACACTGTGGTTCACATGCCTAGGTGCCTCAATAGAAGGATATTGATAAACAAAAATATATTTGAGGAAAAGTATTTAGGAGTTTTAGAAACTATCACATAAAAGAAACTTGAAGAAAGCAGAGTTGTTTAGCCAGGAGAACAATTAAGGAAAGGCAAAATATGTTGAAATAACTGAAGGGCTACTATGCAGAAGTAGCAGATCTGTTTTGTGCTGGACAAAAAGGACTAATGACAAGGAATAGAAATTATAAAACAGGCAGAACTGAGCTCAAAGACTGCCAATGTTTATGGAGTATCAGTAAATAAATCCCATCATACACATAAACTTGCAGATACTACAGAGTTCACAAGTTGATGTCTTTAAGAACAGTCTATCTAAATTGCCCATTGGCTTTTGTTACCATTTATATTTCTGATATGATTCTGTAACATATCAACCCAGTGTTAAAACTGTTAGTGGATGATTTCTATATAGGGGCACACAGATTCTAAACAACAATTTTTGCTTTTGTTTTTTTTTTGGAGGGCAACTGGGGTTAAGTGACTTGCCCAAGTTCACACGGCTAGTAAGTGTTAAGTGTCTGAGGCCGGACTTGAACTCAGTTCCTCCTGACTTCAGGGCTGGTGCTCTGTTACTAAACAACACATTAAGCCCAATGTGACCTCTATAGGGGGTAGAGGGCAAAAAGGAATGTATGGACACATGTAAAGTAGATACTCTTTCAAAGGCTCTAGAACTAAAGAAAGATGATACTATTACCAAACAGTAGAGTTGGGTGTGAAATTATTCAGTTATCTTAAGATTCGAGGAGAATATGTTGCTACAATGTAAAAGGCACTGACTTGGGAGGTCCAAATTCTACTCTAAGGTCTAACACTAGAAAGGGGACCTCAGGTGTAAGTCATTTTATTTCTGTAGGTCTCAATTTCTGTACAAAAATGAGAGGGTTGGACAAGATGGTCTCTAAAGTATCTTTCAGTTATGATGCTCTATGATACTCCACAGTTCCTAAAATTTAAGGAATTCTTACCTTCTAAGACCATGTCACCAACATCCTCCTCTCCATGGTTCCTGGAGAAGGGGGACCTCTGAGTAAGATCCAGGCCCACATACTCCTCTTGGGAGTGATATACATTTAGATCTTCAAATACCACAGGCTCCTGAAATAATGACAGACTCCTCAATTAGTACTTATTTTCTCTGAGATGGTCCTAATTTCCTTGATTAGAGATATTAAGGTAAAAGAAAAAAGATATAGTTGAGATAAAACAAACTTCTGAGTATTATTATCAATATAACATAGATGGAAACATATCAGAGACATAAAGATAGCAGCCAGAGATAGGAGCATTGAAGAAATAGCCTACAAAGAACATCTAGCATAGGACACCCAATTTCCTCCCTGAAAGCTAAACATGAAGTTGTTAGAAAATCAGGTTTTCTGGGCAGGAAAGGTCTGAAAAAGGAAAGAGAAGCTGCGTTCAAGAGAAAGAAGGAAGTAGACCTTACCTGAAGTTCAGATGGAAAGGTCTGGGGGCCTGCTTCCCGTTTATGGACATGCCTATCCTTAGGAAATATAGTCACCCAGGAAGCAGGATGAGCTGAGAGGAGAGAAAGCAGCAATAACAGACAATACTGAGACTCCAAATTATTACAGTTCAGATTCTCCCACAGTCCCTAGGGCTAGGCTGCCCCCTCCCCTTCTATATCAGACTTAGCAAAATCAACCTTCTTTAGAAACCAAGGCACAAATATTAAAACCATAGTGTCATCAAAGGTCACCTAATCCAATCTTTACCTAAATTATGAATCCATGAAATAATATTCCTCCCCCACCAAAAGTGATCATCCAGTCTCTCCTTAAATATTTCCAGTAAGAGAAAATAACTGCTGATACCTCCAAGGCTGTTCATTCCAATTTTGGGCAACTCCAGTTATTAAAAATTTAAGCCTAAAGCTGCCCCTCTTCAACTTCTACCCGCTGATACTAGTTAAGAATAAGTCTAACGATGATTCTTCATGTGGCAAGTCTTGGCTCATCTAAATTTTCTCTCCAGGCTAAATATCCTCAATTCTTTCAACTCATCTTTAAACGAACTGACTTTAAACCTCCTGCCTTTGCCAGTTACTCTCTACACTCACTACTCTAGATGGGATTTGACCAAAGCTGAGTCAAATCCTGACCCAGTATTTGAGTGGAGTCAAATGATAGTTTGGTAGTCCATACTACCTTTTATGCTGGGGACATATTTACTCTCTTGATTACTGAGACTTGGTAGAGGGAGGAATGGAAGAAATATCAACTAAACAATATCCACTATCCCAGGCAAGGAATATCTATTGCTCCCTACTTCTCACCTTTTTGGGGGATAAAGTGGTGGTAAGATTCTCCCTTTCTCCCCAGCGAAATTTCTGTCTTACCTCTATTCTGCAGAGTTGAAGTAACATCCTTCACTAAGATGATGGTGTCTTCCTTGCCAGTCTTATGATTTTGGGACTGGTTCTTCTCTGGCAGAAAGGTAAAGAAGTGTTCCAGTACTAACTGGTGAATGGTCTTGGGAGGTACAGCAGATTCCTGTAGAACATCCTGACCCATTTTAGGACCTGGCACCAGTTTCAGTATAAGAGACCCTGTTTGCTTTGGAGGTGTCAGGACTGCTTCTGCTGCCATTGTCAGTCTCAGATTTTCCATAATTTCAGCTATATATTAAATATCTTATCTGAAGGGAGGCCCTTTCAGACAGGATCCTGACTTCTGCTAGATGACTATGTCACACAGAACCCTAAGGAAACAGAGAAGACAATATAACTATATAAAGGAAACAAGAAAACAAGCACATATTAAGCACCTAATATGTATCATTTTACAAATGTTATCCCATTCAATCCTCACAACAACCCAAGAGGTAGGTGCTATGATTATCCCCATTTTACAGTTGAAGAAACTGAGGCAAACAGAAGTTGAGTGACTTGTCTGGGTCACACAGCAGTAAATTTCCAGGTTAAAATTCAGGTCTACCTGATTCTAGGCCCAGCATTGTACTACCTAGGGCTATATGGTATCTTACCCCCTTCACCAACTTGTGAATCACCCTCCTGAATTCCCTCATATCTCCAGAGTAAAGCTGAACAAAGAACCCAACAACAAAAGGCAAAGCTGAATCTAGGGGAGTCATGTGAAATGGGAAGTTACAAAACAGCATAATTAAAAATATCAGAGATGGGTAAAACTTAAGAAACATCAACTTAACTTCCTCATTTTTCTTCAAAAGTCAGAAAAAAAAATTGAGGCTTTAATAATAGAGGTCAGATTATGACTGCTTAGCTCTTTATGTTGATATATTTATGTCTGAGTAGAATTGAGAGAAAAAACACTTCACCAGCTCTGTATGTCTTGCTCAACATTTATCACAGTGCTACTTGAAATTTAACAATCATTAGGTCCCAGTATGTTTAACACACCATGATAGATGAAACTGTCTTTATCCTCAAAAAACTTATAATCTTAGTGGGAGAGTCATGATACATATGTAGACAGATAATAAAATTAGATTATTGACCATCTTAAGTATTTCTCCAAAACATATGTACTAATGGATTGGTTCAATACATTTTCCAACCAACTGCATGGCTTTTAGTCTAAAAAATAAGCATTTTTTATCCATTTGGCTTCTCTTTTCCTGTTAGGTCAAACTCTTTTGAATAATTATTAATCTCATTTAGTAGACTCTGCAATGCTCTGAGGCTTGATAAAATCAAAACAATGTTATTTGCAAACTGGAGCATTTGGAGGACTTCATCATTTGCATCCTTCCACTTGGAGTCTGAACTAGATGTCTTCCATGATTAGTAAGTCTATTTCCCACTTTTATGCCTGGCTTGATAATAATAATGGAGAATAAAGCTTCTTTCTATTGTCTTTCGAGGAATCTTATGATATTTACATGTACATGAGAAACATCTTGTTGAAGAACCTTTAAATAGCATTTGGATCAGCTGAATCAAATGCTTTTTTACAGTAAGATAATATATAGAGAGATTTTGTATTTTTCCTACCTTTCAGTCAATTGTATGACTATAAAGATGTGGTCACAAAAGAATATAATTTACAAAAGCTTACTTGTTTCTTCTTCCTCATATGTTCATGTAGGTTGTCCTCAATATTATTTACAAATTTTTTTCAAATCTTTTGTAGAGGATTCATTCCATCGATGTAGGAAATTGGCAGGGAAGAAATTCCCTCTATCAATGAAGATCAGAAACTGTTCTGCAATTTATGGCCTTATAGAATTGCATAGAACAGTGAGTTAACTTGCCAAGAGCCACACAACCACTATGTGACACATGTAAAACTTGAACCTAGGTCTTCCTGACTCTGAAGCAGGTTCTTTTATCCATCATGCCTGGTCTATTTTTTTTTCCCCTAGCATCTGTATGCTCTCTTTCAAAGATCTTTAGAACCAATCCTTCAAGATCTTGTCATGTTCTAAATGAAGTCTGGTCTTGGTCTTCCTATCTGTTTTCTTTAGTACTATTTCTGATTTTTCATGCAGCACATGAGACAGATATTATCATCCAAATGCGATGGTCCCAAAATTACTGAAAGAGAAAATAGTTTGTTGTAAAGAAATTGATGTATCTTTTTCATCTACTCATCTTCCTTCCAGGGCTGATATAACTGATTCTCTATCATGCATTTTTCCCACTTATCTTCACTCCAGTACTATTTTAGGAGATGATACTGCTCATAGTCTTCCATCATCCTTCTACATTATATTCTGCAAATGAATTTATATTCTTAACTGGCACTTCCCTTAGCTGCCATATATCACTATAAGTAGGGTATTTTGCTAGCTGAAGTAACTTCTTGGTTACCTTTTTGGTAAACTTTTTGGTTTCCTCACTGCGGTGGCTATTTTTTATCAAACTTCTAAAGGAAAGAGTGATAGTCTAAGTTGATATCTGTTCCTTTATCCACTTCTTATTTTTCAATGTCAACAACTTGGTGGTCACACTAAAACCTATTAGTGTTATTCCATCACCTCACATTTAACAATGATTTTGCTCTGTTTTAACAACTCAATTAGAGTACAAATATCATTAATTTAAAAATGACTCCTATATTAGTAACTATTTGTTTCCCAATATATGAAGTCAACTTCACTTTGTTGCGATGTTATTTAGCGATCACTATGTATGTTATATTACATCTTTTCTAGAGAAAAGTACTCACAGAATAGTAGGGTTGAGATAGTTTACAAACCTCTGAGCTCTTTTGTTTCTTGTTCCTGATCCACATTCTCTAATACAATGAAGTATAGGAAGTATAAAGTGCTACAAGATTAGGTAAAGGAAATGTAATATTTTCACCCAATCTTCAAGTGCATGATTCAAAGACAGGATTTACAAATTAAGCCTTGAATTACGAGTTAACCTATCAAAAGATGGAGATGGAGGGGAATATTAAGAGCAAAGATATAGAGGTAGAAGGAATTCTGGAGGAAATCTGGGAGACTACAATTAGTTTAACATACCTCAAGTGTAGAATACATAATGGCAGCAATCTCAGATAAGACTGGAAAGGTAGACTGAAACTCTACTATGTTAGGTCTTAAATGTAAGAATAAAGCTTTTTCGCTTACTTTACTTGATAGGCAATAAGAAGCCTTCAAAGTTTTTGAGCAGCAGAATGAACAGATCATATTATTTGTGCTTTAGAAATATTAATCTGGAAGCATACGTAGGATACACTGGCATCTGGGAAGCCTATTAGAAGATCATTGAAAAAATCTAGATTAAGGATGAACTAGCATTACAATAAATGATAAGAATTAATTCAACAGTTATTCTGGAGGAATGATAGGGCTTGGCAATTGACCAAATGTGAAGCAGAAAAGAAAGAGTCTAAGATACTCTGTAAATTGCAATGATAAGTGACTGGGATGAATAGTGGTATATTGACAAGATACAGGAAATCAAGAAAAGAAGGTTAAGGGAGAACAGAGTTCAGTTTGGGATTTATTGAGTTTGATGTGCCAACAAAATGTTGAAATAGAAAAATCTAGAAGACAGATGAAAATATAAGTATGGAACTCTAGAAAGAAGAGTTGGAGATTTCAGTGTTGCCCAGAGAGGACAACTGAAGCCACAGAAGTACATAAGATTACCTAATGAGAAAGCATAGAAAATACCCCAAGAATTCAATAAATACTATTAAAGTAACTCATATGCCTCAAAATCAAAAGGCTCTACTCTCAAGTAGCTTACATTCTCTGGAGCAAGAGAAAGCAAAAGAGAGAACCATAGTTAACACCTACAGTATTAAGAAAGAAAGGCATCAAAAGAAAAGATAAAGAAAAGGAAAGGCTGTAGAAATGAAGAAATCAAAGAACGCAATGTCACAGAAATCGAGGCAACAGAAAACATTATTAGGTGCCAAATACTTGAGAGGTTCATAAAGATGAAGACTGACAAACTCGATTTAATTACGCACAATGAGAATAAAGTATATATAGACTGTAAGTTGGAAGACCAGAGTTCTAGTCTAAGGGTACTGGGAGCTAAGGTCTAGAGACAGGTTTATGAGTTTTGTTTTTAACCT
Organism: Pseudocheirus occidentalis; assembly: GCA_028646575.1. NCBI lineage: Eukaryota > Metazoa > Chordata > Mammalia > Diprotodontia > Pseudocheiridae > Pseudocheirus > Pseudocheirus occidentalis. Next base: position 3,061 of record JAQQSW010017485.1, on the reverse strand, counting down.
GAAGGTCCATCCAATCAACTTGGATGGGGGGGAAAATTTACATCTTTTCTTTTTTCACCATCAACCTTGGAGATTTTATTTTATTTTTTTTGTCTTTTTGGAGGGGGGAGGGCAGGGCAATTAGAGTTAAGCGACTTGCCCAAGGTCACAAAGCTATTATTAATTTTAAGTGTCTGAGGTTAAATTTGAACTCAGGTCCTCCTGACTCCAGAGCCTGTCCTCTATCCACTGCGCCACCTAGCTGCCCCTGATGTCCTTCAATATTGAATTGTTAAAAAAATGATTGAGGTAAACCTCACCAGGTTGCCATAGGAAAGGGTGACACAAAAAGAGGGGGTCTAGGAGTTCAAATTCCAGCTTTGCCACAAACTCATTTAAGTGTGGTCATTGACAAGTCATTGTCTTGCTTTAGAACTCAGTTATGCCATTCAAAAAAAAAATTGAAACGGCTTAATTGTATAATCTCTAAGGTCTCATTGAACTTAATAAATATATCTTTTAACAGTAAAGAAAAGAAGGTCCGCAAGTTACGTTTTACAAGAAAACCAGGGCGCTTAAGTATATTTGGGCAAACATTACTTCGGTTTTTGAGAATCAGGGAGTCACATGTAGCTCTGCCTGACCTATGAACTCGAGGAGAAATTTCCACACAATATACTAGCTCAAAGGTTGGTCCAATGTCTCTTTCCTCTCTAGACCCCCATACGAGACCTTCGTCCCAGCCCTTTTGTCTCCTTCCCAGTCCCGATACTCCCGGGGTCCCGTGGGCTGAGCAGCATGCGGACCCAGGGGTCTCCGGAGCGGCTGCTGAGGGGCTGCGCCTCACAGCGCATGTCAGAGCTCGGCTTCGGCTCAGGGCGCAGGCCCGATTCCGGCTGTCCTCCCCGGTCTCCCCCTAGGCACTCCCGATGCCCAATCGGACCGAGATTAGCCAAACCTCACGCTCCGCAGCCCTAGCCTGGCCCTGCCCGGCACTTCCTAGCTCAGCCCCGCCCAGCAGCTTCTCCCTCCCCGGGGAACACCTGGCCAGCAGCTTCCTCCACCCTAGCCCGACTCGCGGAGTCTCAAAACTCAGGTCAGAGGAGACCAGATGGAATGAGGGAGGGGCGGCAGCACACAAATCCACTCACCTCCAGGGTCGGGGGAATCAGGTATTCCAGAAGAGACCAGGAAATAGAACTAGACGGGAAAAGCCCACCGCTCCTCGCCTGTGATTGGTCCGGTTTCGCGCCCGCGCGGAAGAACCCTTCCCATCTATTGGTTGAGGTAACTGTCCCCCGTAGATGGCGGCGGTGACGCGTGTTTTCTGGAAGACAGTGAAGCTTTAGTTAGCCGTGGCGTCACTCCCGGTGCCTCGTTTCCACTTCGGATGTCTGGTCTCCCCGCTCGGAGCTGTGTTCGGAGACAGGAACTCGAGTCTCCAAGCGGTGCAGCCGGCAAAGTCGTCAACGCAGGCGAGCTGATCAATAGACCAAAAGTGCTGTACCATCTACCAGCGACCTTTAGAAGGAGAGCTGGGAGACAACCTGAGTACCATGAAGGGCTGAAGCCGCTGCATGCTGGGAGTTAGAGGCTGTGGACTCGCGTAAAGGCTTCCGGGAAATGGAGTTCTGACTCCCTCCCCACCCACGCGTGGGCGTTGTGGGGCGGAGACAGAAGAGGAAATGAAATTTAACCTCTGACGTTAATGCTTTGTCCCTTTGGTTCCAGAAAAGCTGATATAGGGGAGTTGTGGTGGTGGAGTTTTCTCCAATGTTAGGAGAGGAAGGGACGAAGAGAGTAGGTGCAGCCTCTGCGCAGTCTCCGTCTTGGATTTTAGTGACCCGGGCCGCAGGCTGACTCCCTCTTCCCTAAGAGTTCGGCCGTTACTCACCAGGGAGAGCAACCTAGAGTGCGAATGGATCCTTTTAAAACTATTCCTTCTCCTGGAGTGACCGTCATTCTGCCTCGCCACAATCATGGCGCGATGACGATAACTCACTCGCCTTTCTTATACTTTCAGAATATAGGTTTCCCTCTTTTACACGTTTTTCCTTAAATCTCGATTGCAGAAAACCCGAGTACACTGGTAATTTTTTTCCATAGTGCATTCATTTATTAATGAATGGGAGAATGAAAAAAATATATATGTATATGATTTGTAAATCTATGCACTTACAGAATGATGGGGAGCTGGGGTACCTTTGGAAAAAGGCATAGGCTCCCATTTAATAAGAGGCCTCAGACCTAGGCCCGATTTTGAACTGGTAGATAAGCAAAAGCCTTGCCCAGGGTCCCAAATTTCTCTAAACGTCTCCAATGGCCTCCCTACCCTAGCCAGTCCCAAGGTGAGGGCGTGGAGGAAGAATCTGGAAATAGATGCTTTGGCATCATCACCAAGCTAGTTTTGGGGAATGTGGGCAGGAAGGAACTATACCATTCAAGCAAAACCTCTTTGTACCCCCAAAATCCAATAGTGAGCCACTGTCCTATCTCCAACAAACAGATGAGAGGGGACCCAAACTGGATCAGGTCCCCAGGTGTTGGAATGCATTTGTAACTCTCTAACATTGTTGTAAGTTCAGTTTGTAATCTTGTTTGTAACTGCATTTATATTTGTAACCCTGCTTGTAACTGCATTTGTAACTTGTTTGTAACACTGTTGTAACCAGTACCTGTGATTGGCATCCCTCAACAAAATACCATTGGGGGACATGCAGGGACAAGCAGTAAATTAATGAGGACCCTAGGTTATCTGTGTCCTCCAAGCCCCTGAAAATGCCTGGATGGCATGCATCACTGGCCTTACCTCCTGCATTTCCATCCAGGTCTTAGCAGACTTCACCTCCCCTGAATTCTGGTTTATGTCCTACCCTAGGTTTTCTTTTATTCAGGGGAATGGGGCTGGGAGCATTTTGGTTTGTCTACCCAAGCAGCATGAGCCCCTATCCTCATTCCCCTGTTCCTCTCCTGGTAGGACTGGGCATTGCTGGGTCCACTGCTGTGAGCATGACCACCCTGGCCACAGGAAGCCCTAAATATACTAACTTAAATACACAGGTAGATCAAGGTGCAAGAGAAT
>JAQQSW010017484.1:0-11454 GCA_028646575.1 Pseudocheirus occidentalis | reverse complement strand
GAGAGGTGGGATGACAGAGGGGGGAGGGCAGGGTAGGGGGGAAAGATTGCTGGAAGTACACACTTCTGTAAAGGGATAGGGTAGAGACTAAAACAAGGCAGGGGTGGGATAGAAAGGAAGGACATATAATCATTCTCTCACAATATGTCCATTGAGGAGATGTTCTGCGTAATTACACACATACAGACTGTATTTAATTGCTTGTCCTTCCAGTGGGAGTGGGAGATGAGGCAGGAAGGGAAAGAGTCTAGAATTTAAAGTTCTATAACCAAATGTTTAAAATATGTATATATACATTTATTATTATTATTTATTAACTACATCCAACAGGGAATTAAGATATACAGGCACTGGGGTAGGGAGATTCATCCTGGCCTACTGGAAAGTCAGAGGGGTGATGGGGAAGGACATAGGAGAGAGCAGATTGGGGGAGAGGCTATACAGTGGGATCACTGTTTTGAGGTGGTGGGTAGGGGAAAGATGGGGAGAATTTGCAACTCAATCTCATGGAAATTAAGGATATAAACAAGAAAATAAATAAATAAATGAATACAAAAAAAAAAAAAGAAAATGTAATGATCCAAAAAATAAAAATAAAAAAAGAATTAAGATATCTAAGTACATTCAAGACACTGCTATACAATCTGATACCTAGTCCAGGTCCTGGCAGCTGTTGTCTACTGGTCCCCAGGTCATTTTCCCTCATACCTCAAGGAATTCAGTACCTGGCTTAGTCTTCCAATCCAAGTCTGCCTTTATCTTTAGGTCTTGAACATTCATCAATCATTCTAATACCTCATTTTCAGTTTCCATGACCTGCCCTTCCTCTCCAGCTCAGTCACATGCTAGAATGGTCATGTCTTTGATTTTGCCATTATGTTTTATCTGCATAATGAACAATCATAACCATCTATCATTCCATCTTTCCCTATGCCTTTTCCACCTAACTCTATACTAGATCCTTACCATGACCACCAATATCTTGAACCTCTGTACTTTCTGAAGACATCAATCTTACTCTGGCCTCATTTTCTTCCTTTCCCCAGCCTTAAATCTTGAGTTAACCAATTCAGTTCTAAACTGTCTTCTAGTCTCAGTTTCCTTGCCCCATCCCCCTTTCACATGGTGTTGCTATTCATTCTTGGCCAAAATACATGCCTGCAATTACTCTTACTCTTACCTCCTTGTTCCTAATGACATATTGTTAAATAGAACTAGGGGCAAGGGTGGGGTGGAGGTTGTCGGGTGGGGAATCCCATAGTGCTGTTTGACTGCAAATTTATGGCATCCAAGCTCAACTGAATCTCACTACAATAAAACAATAGGAAGAAAGGTGGGAATCTGACAAAAGCCCTTAAACATAGGAATTTATTCCTTAATTTTTTTGAGGTTAAAAACCTAGGTTTTATTTTTATTCTTCAGTATAGGTTTAGGTCTCAGAGAAAACCTGAACAATAACAAGGGTTCTGACAAGGCTTCTTATGAACACAATTACATCAAAGTGACAGAAATAAATCTTTTACGTTTACAGTCATGTACATTGCTCTTAGGCCATAAATGTTAAAAAAAAAAAAGATTGATCCATAATCCCTTTCTTCAATGTTATAAAAGTTGAACATACTTTGATAAGTTATAATCTCATACATCCCCTGAGAAAAAAACAGGAATTTATAGGTGTCAATTATATACATATATATTTTTCCATAAAATTCTTTTCAAGTTCTTAATTTTTAATCATTATTCCATTAGACTTTTCTGGATCTGAATGAATCACATTCAGTTCCCCTAACTTCAAGTTCCTTCTAGCTTAAACCTGTCATCTTATGTATCTATGAGTAATTAACAACATTTGATCTAGTTCAACAAGCATTTAATAAAATATCAGCAACATCGTAAGCATTGAGTATACAAAGAACATAATTAAACAATGTCTGATGTAACATAGCTTACATTCTACTGGGGTCAAGAGAAAATGTATAAAAAAAGAAATAGAAATACTTATCTGTAGAAGGGCAAGTAGGCACAAAAATTGTTTTCATATAACAGAGGACTCATGAATTGGGGTAACAGTGCCTGAAGATCATGTGGCCAATAAGAATATATTTCTTGATTTCTCTCAATTAGGGGCAGATTGTGAGAAAGTATTTGTCAAGACTTTTTTAGAAAGACATAAGAAGAGTATGAGAGGCCCTGAGAATGAAGTGATAAGAAAAAGTATATCCAAAAAGTATAAATTAGATATCTATTTTTCACATGATAAAATTATATCTCTCCATATTCACAATCAAGGAAAATTCCCAGCTTTAAGTCAGTCACACTGACCTGGTGTTATTTTACATGGACTTTGGAATAAAGGTTGTGCTGGGCTGTAGCAAACAGATAGTAGGAATCGTGTATCTGTATATGCCTAAGCACAAAGATGTCCTGAGATTGTTTTGATTTTTTTTTACGTATTACAACACACCAAATAGCATTATATGGCACCTGCTCCTCCCAGTAATATCTACCTGAAGTGAAGTACTGAGTACCAAAAACCTATGGAAAATTTATTTATCTCAAACTACCGTCAGATGCTTCTTTCTGGACACCTCCATATATCACAATCTTCAAATCTCAGATGTAATGAGATCTGGATCAGCTGTGATGAGAGAGAGAGAGAGGGAGGGAGAGAGGTTTTGGGGCGGTGCAAGAAACTAACATGGGATCATAGATTTCAAATTAGAATGGTCCTTAGACCCTGTCTAGTCGGAAACCTTCCATTTTTGCAGGTGAAGACTTTGGAGCCAGGAGAGGGGAGCTAATTTGCCCAAGGTCACACAGTTAGAAGGGGAAGAGCTGGAGTTTAAAGTCAAGGACAGCATCAGAACTATGCCCTCTGAAAGTAATTTTCCGAGTTGTGTGAAGGACGGGTAGGAGACAGCAGAAAATTACATTGGGGAGATCATGTAGGAGACCACTATAATAATCCAGGTGAACAGGGAGTTAGGGATGAAGGGGAGAAATGTTAGAGAGAATCTCTGTAACTTGGCAGCTCTTCTCTCCCCTTCACCTCTTAAATTAAAAAAACCATTCTGTTTTTAATCCTGGGGGATTGGGAGAATTGCAAGGTCCTTAACAGAAATATGGAAGTGCAAAGGAAATATTTGAATAGTAACTGAGGGCACTGGAGGGAACCACCCCTTTGTTAGATATTGGCAGATAGCCAGGGCTCCTGGCCCCACCTATTGGGTGGTTCTGGGGCAAAAGAACAAGCATTTTTGGCGAAAGATTGAGCCAAAAAGGTATCAGAAAGGAGATTAGGTTTGAAGGGTAATGGGATTTGAGTCTTACACATCATCATAGCTGATTACACCAATCAAGTGGCATTCTCAGAGCATCAGCCTCTCCCATTCAGCAGCTACAGTCTGCAGGTAGGGAAATGCACAGCATATGGAAGCAATCCACATGTAATTATCCATGTTTAGGTAAGATAAGAACAGGGAAGGAGGAATGTCCTATGCTTGGGTTGAAAAGTATTAACAACCCGGGTCCAGGATAGGAGTGGTGTGGCTGTCCATTGTAAGCCACCAGTGTGACCTAGTGGTGAAAAAAGAGGGGGCTCTTGGTCTGTGTTAATAGAAGCATTTTGTAAGGAGCCCCGGTGATCATCCCTAGGTGCTCTGGCCCTGGTTATCATTCCACAGCTACACTGTCTTGGTTTTGGTTCCATTTTTAGGACATTGACACTGACTTGAAAGTCTGCCATCCAGGGATTAAGTGGAGAGTAGGGAAGAGAAGACTTGGGGTGAGGGAAGGAGAGCTGTCTTCAGACATTTGATGGGTGATAGAAAAGAATTTGGAGTGGGGAGGGGAGGAAAGAAGTTGCTACCCTGCTTTCCTCAGAGCTGTTAAAAAAAAATAGAATGCTTTGGGGAAGTAGTGATTCTCTCATCACTGGAGGTATTCATTCGGAGACTGGATGGCTTTCTTGACAATATATCCTGCTCATATACAGTTAGGACTAAAGGATCCCCGATGATCTTTCTGACTCTTAAGCCCCTGTCATTCTCTACACAGGGCGAAGGAGTCTATGGGACAGAGGTTGCCCCACTGACAACTACATAAGTGCATGGAGGCCTTGGGCCCTAGAAGAGGATCTGTATGTTTCAAATAGCTGGGTTGTTATAGGTTCTCTTGTTCCATTGTTTTAAATCATAGGGTTCTAGAGCTAGAAGGGACCTAAACTTTCTCCTTGATTAAAAAAAAAAAAAGCATTGGACCAAACAGGCCCGAGAGATGACAAGGTCATCAAGCAAGTCAGACTTCAGACTTGGGACTAGAAACCACTTTTATTAGATCCTTGGCCAGAGATCTTATACTCTGTACCATATAGGAAGGGGGTGTTTATTTCTATCAATAACTGTTGACTTGGTCTCCTTTCCATGCCTTCAAGGCAACTAAACAGAGAGTTTCAATATTATTGCCTTTCTAGTAGAGTAGACCCCTTTGTGTTTATATAAAGTTTACCAAAGGCGGGGGAGGAGGGAACTTCCCTTAAATTCTCCTGCAGAGATTTCCGAGATGCCTGGGCTCGGTACCCACTTGGAAATGTAAATCCAAATTAATTTGTACAGTTCTGCTCCACTGGGCTGCTTGCTAATAAAGTCATGGTCCGTGAAGAATTCCAACCAGGTGCACCTCTCTCTCAACCCTGTCCGCTAGGCAAAGTCTCTTCCGTCCCTGGGCTGAAAGGGGAGGGGGGGCAGGTGGCACCCAGCCCTTTGGGGTTGGCATCTCATATTAACTTTTAATTATAAATAGTTAAAACGTTTGCTTTTCTATATGACTCGTTCCTGCCTCAAAAGCCTTCTCTCCATCGGAGTCAATATGCTCTGTCTTCCAACTGTGTCAATAACCAAGGGACAACGTTTGAAAGTAATGCATTAAAAATAAACTCAGGCTGTCCGCTCATGTAAACTTGGAGACTGGGTCTGTCTTGTGCCAATTTCTTCCCATGTGAACTGGGAGTCGTGGTGGGATGATGGAAAGACCTCCGGTAATTGATGCAAACTTACTTCAGTGGAGGGGGTTTGGGGTAATGGGATGTTGGGGATTGAAAGAGAATGACTGTGCTGCTTTCCCCTTCAAAGACAAGGGAAATAAATGTCTGTTTGGAAGAAATGGTGGAGAGGGAGGAGAACAGTAGTTTAACATTTACATATAATGAGGAAAGGTTTGCAAAGTAATTTACATACAGGGGTCATTTGAAACTCACAGTACCCTGCCTCCAACCAAATCATCATTGCTGCAATGTCAGAATATGTCTATGAAGCATTGCATTTAATTTTGGACTGGGTCAATGGCTGTTGGTTAGTTTTTCTAAACTGATTCCCACCCTCCCATCACCCACCCCCACCTTCTTTCTAATTCTAATGGGGGATGATTATACATAAGGGAAGGAAGTTATATGTTAAGAAATGGAAGTGATGGGGGGGGGAGTAGCAAATTCTCTTTTCAAAGAAGCCCAGTATGAGCTTCGTGAGGGCAGAAAATCCCTATACTAATAGTCAGGGGAGAGGGAGCTTTCCTTTGTCCTTCCTTAAATTGTGGTCCCTATTCCATGTAAATGTTAGCTGCCATCATTATCCTTGCCATTGTGGTCTGCATCATTGGCATCACTGCCCTCTTATTGCAGCATATGCTCTAAAGAAACCTCTCATGTAGCCTCCTCAATAGCCTCCATGACCCACCTCTCCTCTGCTTTTCCTCCAACTTCTCCACCTCCTTCCTCTACCTAGCAAGCTCTCAATGTCCACATTCAACAAGGGAGACACATAAGGGAGGGTTCTGTTCATGGGAAATGGAAAGTCCAACCATCAGAAATCTAATAAGGTACTGAGGTAGAAGATTCAACTCAAAGTTTTCTTGGAAATCATAAAGTATGCATTAGACAAACCATCTTTTCCTGGGTTGATTTTTCTCATTAAAGTTCTTCCTCCTCTTTGGGGTGGGGGGTGGAGGATGGTTTTACATGTTCCTTCTCTAGCTCATCGTATAGATGAGGGAACTGAGGCAAACAGGGTGAAGTGACTTGTCCAGGGTCACACAGCTAGTTAGTGTCTGAGGTCGGATTTGAACTCAGATGAGCCTTCCCAATTCCAAGACCAGGGCTCAATGTACTATGGTGCCACCTAGCTGCCCATGGTTGTGCCTGCACTCCCTTTTCTGAGTATTTAGCCAAGTCATGCCTGTCCCTGGGCCTCAATATCCATATCTGAAAAGTGATGGAGTGGGAATAATAACCACTCAGTTTAACCTGAATTTGAACAAAAACCAGTCATTCAGTCAAGCATCTCAGCGAGTATTATGTTCCAGGTATGTGCTGTGGGGCCTTTCTCCTATCCAAACAGAAGTAGGGATGCCATCCAGGGGATTCTTATATAGGTATGGGTTGAACTCTTATGGCTGCTCACTTCCCTCCCATGCCGAGACCCCACCATTCTGTAAAATTTAACTTGAAACATAAAGTCTTGTATTAATTTGGAATTCATGAAAAGCATCTTCTCTTTGATTCAACTTTCAGCTCCCTCATTTTGTACATGAGCGAATTAAGACCCAGAGAGCAGATATATGACTTAAGATTCCAACCTAGTTCTCTGATTCCAAGCCCAGTGAACTTTCACCTGTATCTGGTGAGGAGCCCAACAGCTCACCAGTTTTAGGCAGTTTTCAGCTCACTAGAAGGGAACTCTTCCAACTTCTGCTCATCACTTCCCTGTTGGCTGCCAGGTACCAAGCAGAACAAGCCTGGAAATCTGTCATGTGTAAAAGGGATCAATTACATGGATATATAGTCATTGTGTGACTTCAATGTCTTCCCATTTCCACTGTCAGCATCATCAGTTTTATAGATGTGTGTTGGTTAAATCCCTACTATGTGCCAGTAAAAAGCAAAAACCATCTTCAACTAATTCTTCCATGGTGTGACCATGTATTCCTGCTTGTCAGGGATATTAAAGAGGAATTTCTTATTAAATAAGATCAGACTACATGACCCTGGGGTCTGTTGTTCTATGATTTCTAGTCCCCTTTCCATCATAGTTGGCCTTCTCTAGATGTAATCCTGTTTTTGTTGTTGTTGTTGTTGTTTTTGCTTTTTGGAGGGTAGTTGGGGTTAAGTGACTTGCCCAAGGTTACATGGTAATCCTGTTTTTTTAATGTCTTGGTCACACCAGAGGTGGGATTTTGTAGGAAGAAAGGCTTGTCTTACAACTCATTCTGGATATTTAGGTCAGAATGTTAAGCTATGATGCCATCAACATTGGTGCCCATCTGCCCTGCAGATTACAGCCTCCTCATTGCTTTCTAATTCTCAGTGATCTTTGCCCATGTCCTCCCATCACTCATCCCTACAGACACTCCCCAATGCCCTAGAATATTCTCTCTAGATTATTTAATATTCTGTGGACACCACTGTCCAACCTAGCTTGTCCATATGTCATCCTACATTTCTGCTGTAATACTGGCTCATGTTCCTCTTTTGTTGTACATTTATTAGGTGTTTTGCTTTTTGCCCTTCTCCTTGCCCACATGTCATCTTTGGAAATGAAGCATTGCCTATGTCCACACAACACACTTTGGATCACTCATAACTGATTCTTCGGAAATGATGACTTTCTATGGATCACAGCCATCTACCATTCCTGGAAGAATACTACTGTGACAGAGCTGGCAGGGGCAGCGGGGAGTAGGGAGAGGAGAGGAGCTTGGAATCATGGCTAATGTGACACAATTTCCCCCAAAACAAGCCAGCTTGTGCTCCCCTCCTGCCCTGTAATTCTGGGTTCATTTTATCTATCTGGAGCACCAGTTTAGGATACATGTACCATTGTACTAATTCAATGAGCTTCCCATTCAGCTGAATGTCATAATATTACAATATTAAGGTCAAGTTTTTCCCCCTTGTGTTTGTTATTCTTTTTTTTTTATTTGACAAGATGTTATGTTTATTAAGTACAACAGATTCAACACCATCCACAACCACCTCAACCTCTGTGCACAGGCATTTGTTCATAGTGCCTTTCTATCAAAGGTAAAGAGGTTGGCTAGATGATTTATGCCTCTAAATGACATTTCTGAAAATGGTGACAGGTTCTAAGTCTTCCTCTGCAACAACTTTATTCCAGGGATAAGTCTGCATAAAGAACGTTCTTCCTCTGATGTCCTCAGCTTGAATACTCCCAAATATATAAGCAAGATATGGTTTCCCTGAGAAGTCAGGGACAATTCTGATTGCCTTCTTTTTCCTTTCAGAGAAACTGTAGAAATTGCATCTCTTTAACAGATTGCATCCTTTAAAGAGTTTTTAAAAAGAGGTGACCGCAGAAACATCCATTTTCAGTATGAAAGGTTTCAAATTTGGCCAAACATAACTCTTTCCCAAGGTTTCTGCCACATCCTGTAGCATTTCTACATCTGGCTTTCTGCGTCTTTTCCTCCAACTCAGTGATTGTATCTGTGAGGAATCTGCTTTGGCTGGACATCATGGCGTCCCACTCCTTCTTTTCCTCCATGACTTGATTTCCCCGTATAGCCTCCACCTCCTTCAGCCTCTGATAGAGCTCAATTAACTTCTCCTTCTGAAAATTTTGCTTTCTCCTTCCTCAATAAATTTTCCCATATTTCATGAATTTTTTTGTGAAATATTTTTAGGTCTGCATTTTTATGTTCAGTCCATGCCACAGCCCATACTAGAGGTCGCTCCTTCTCCTTTGATAGAAGATCCTGAACGATATTTAACTTTCTGTGCGAGATTTCCATGTGCATCTGGATCTTCTTCCTGTAGCTTAGAGCAGACACTGCAATGGCTCAATCTATGTAGCTCTCATGCTCCTCTGACTTGGAGCAGGCCAAGCAGAGTAGGGTCTTGTTCCTTTGGTCTTCCCTGTGTATCTCACACCTGCCCTCTCCTTCAGGGTGCGTCGCCAGATCAGTGTGAAGAGTTCTCAACTGGGAGAATTCCCAGCATTCAGCGCGGCATGAAGGTGAAGAGGTTTTCATTGTGAAGCAAGACATGCAATAGTGTGTCCACGTTCAGCTATGGTTAGCTTACCAATTGCATTCAAGCAGATAACACGGAGAGCCTCTTCTTCTTCATCAGCCATGGCCCTTGCATATCTTCCCAAGCCTCTCAGCCTCTGGAACCTAGCTTGTGGATGCATATAAGCCCAGGACAGCAGACAACTCTGTTTTTTTATGTGGATCACCAGGCTGGATTCTTTTGAGTGGCCTTGCGTGGATATTATTGAGGAATTTCTATAGCATTCTGGCACTTAAGGTAAACAATCAGTCAATGAACACAAACTTAGTAAGGTACCTACTATGTGCTAGGAGGCAGCTAAGTGACACAGTGGATACAGTGCCAGCCCTGCAGTCAGGAGAACCTGAGTTCAAATCGGACCTCAGATACTAACATGCTGTGTATCCCTAGACAAGTCACTTCACCCTGTTTACCTCATCTATAAAACAAGAAGGAAGTTGCAAAGACTCTAGTATCTTTGCCAAGAAAACCCCAAATGGGGTCACAGTCAGACACAACTGAAAAATGACAAAATGTACCAGGCAGTGTGCTAAGTACTAGGGAAACAAAAAAGGCAAAAACTGAATCCTTGCCCTTAAGGGGCTCCCATTCTAATAGAGATGATAACATACAAGATAAATTAAAAATGAATGAAACGTAACCTTAGATGGATACTGTCCTAGCAGCTGAAGGATGACAGAGAGGTGAGGAAGGAGAGGGAGGGTAAGTGATGTAAGGAAGTCAGCTCAGCACATACATAAGAAGTCCAAGAAGAGCCTCCTTGAGGAACTGGTGCTTCAGCATAATCTTAAAGGAAGCCAGTCTAAGAGTTGAAAATTAGAAGGGGGAAATTCATGCATAAGGAACAACCAGTTCTGGAGCAAGCAGATGGAAGAGGAAGAGTTCTGTACAAGGGACAGAAATACTGGATTGCTGGATGGCAGATTGTGTGTATGGAGGAGAACATTAGACTGGCATCGAAAGATTTTTACAACCTGATCCCATCCTGCCTTTCCAAACAGAAGACTTTGTGTTTGATCTTGGGGGCAATAGAGAGTCATTAGATTCCAGAAGGAGTCCATAGTAGCATAAAGATGGCTGCTTGATAAAGGTCTGGAAAAAGACTAGGAACAGGTTTGGGCTAAGCATGGTTGGTGGGGGTGCTTTCTCAGATGGAGGTTTGAGGATGAACTCACCAATCAGAGGAAGAAAGTACAGTGATGGAAGCTTTGCCAGAAGGAAGATGGCCCTGCAACAAAGATCCCCAAGGAGTTTGGGAGTCATGGGTTGAATCAAGTTAAGAGTAAACAATTTGAGTTGAATGATGAGATTGGAAGCCAGATTTCAGAGGGCTTAGAAGAGAGTGAGTGGAGAGAAAGCAGAGACATCAGTTGTAGCCAACCTTCTCTTGGGGTTTAGCTGCAAAGAGGAGGGAAAAATCCATCAGCACAATGCCATCCTTAAACCACGATGTCTCTAAGGACCTCACCAGCTGAACTCTACAGAATATCTGCCATTACACTAAAGAGTGTTTCTGTGAATATTCATTCCTTTGTTTTATTTCTTGCTTGAAATAATTATTCAACAAGCTTTTCATTAACAATCCCTCCTGCGTCCATCAAGGAATCTTTGTATCATCTTAACTCACACATGGAGGAGGGAAGGATCTTTTTGAAGAAGAACCTTTACAGCTGAATTTTGCCCCTCACTCAGGCAAATGCTTTTCATTTTGTTCTCACTTTTAAAATAATAATATATAAAATGGAACTTTGCATTCCTGACACATTTCAATCAATTGTTGGCTATGGAGAAATAATGAACTACAGATATCACCTGTGAACAGCTACCTCCTCCTTGATCTTATTTTCATCAAGGACACTCATTACCTCTAAACAATTCTCATAAAGATTTCATAATGTTGAGTAAAGGAGGCTTAGATCAGACACTGTTGCTGTCTTCTCAGTTGCCTCTTTGATAATAGACACTAATGGCCATGTCTTGCCCCCACCTCTATCCCCTGCTCTGACTTTGGTATCAGTTCCTCACAGAGACTTCTTTAAAAATCAGTCTCCTAATGCTTTCAAAATGTTAAAAAATGAATGTTAAAATTGTTTTTGCATGCAGCCAGGGGGAAATAAAATAGTAAAGAAAAAAGAAAAAAATCACCACCTCCAATGTGGATTGGTTCTTTGTGAGCTGAGATCCCCTGCACTTCTTGACTCATTTTGATGTCTTTGACATTTATGTCAACTTTACTCCCTCCCAAAGGGGACCATAAGAGACGAGGTTGGCTAGGAGAGGTTGGGACCTTCAGTGTCATCATCCCAATGCTGAGTCTCTTGCTGGGATATACAATGTCACTTTGCCTTATTACACTAAAAAATACTTCAACAAAA
>JAQQSW010017483.1:0-11454 GCA_028646575.1 Pseudocheirus occidentalis | reverse complement strand
TTTGGAGGGGGAAAGGCAGGGTAATTTGTGTTAAGTGACTTGCACAAGGTCACCTGGATAGTAACTGTTAAGTGTCTGAGGTTGGATTTGAACTCAGGTCCTCCTGATTCTAGAGCTGGTGCTCTATTCACTGTGCCACCTAGCCTTCCCCATCAAAATACTTATAGCAGCAGTTTTATGGTTGCAGAGAACTGGAAACAAAGAAGATATCTATTAATTATACTAAACAAGTTATGGCATGGAATATTTCTGTTTTTTTTAAACAAAAGTCAAAATTACAAATTTAGAGAATCATGTAAAGACTCGCATAAACTGATACAAAATGCAATAAACATATTCAGGAAAACAACATACACAAAGACTGCAAAAACTTTAATGGAAAGAAAGTCAAGCACAAAATAATAGTTAAAAAAGAATGTTTCTGAATCATGAAGAATAAACCTGATCCCAAAGGCAAAAATTAGGAGATACCTCCTTCCCTACCTCCTTTGCAGAGGTGGAGAAAAGGGACAATCAAGAATGTGAACACTTTCCTATAACATAATTTTTTTAAATGTTGATTTGATTTTTACTGATTTTTTCATTTGGTTCTCTTTTTCTTTTAAAAATGTGTTATAAAGGATGGCTATATATTGGAGAAGACGATGGGTTACAGGGAGAGATAGAAAAATAAAAGATATAAATACAAATCTATTTTTAAAAAGAGACCTTTATAATGAATTAGTTGACCTTGATGATCTTTAAGTTCTCTTCTAGCTCTAAATTTATGAATTTATGATGCTTATCCCGCAATGCTTTGCATGCTCATTTCTCACTTTTCCTCAAATTTTGACAGGTAGGTGCCTGCACTGGTGTTTCCTCTGTTCCATCCACTTTGTAAGATGCACTAAGCATCAACCTGAAGTATTCCAGATGCTCATGTACACATTGGCTCAAAATAGCCATGTCATCAATATGGAGATGGCAAAGGTCCCTAGCCTCCTTAATAAGCCATTAATTCATCTTTGGAAAGTAGCAGGTGAATTCTTCAGCCCAACAGGTAAGGCATTAAGCATGTACACCCCATCTGGCATTACAAATGCTTTTTCTGGCTTGGAATCTTCCTTTGAAGCTCTTTGCCCAACTCCAATATTTCATACTTTGATTTATCTATGATCTTATGGATGGAGAGAGAGCCTTCTAATGATACAAATATCAGAACTTCCATGTCTGCCAACACAATGTGATTTATCCATTGTTTTTCAGCCATTTCGGTTATGTCCAACTCTTTATGACACCATATGGTGTTTTCCTGGCAAAGATATTTGAGTTGCCATTTCTTTCTCCAACTTCTTTGCAGATGAGGAAACTGAGGCAAGCAAGGTTAAGTGATTTTTTTCTAGTTGAGTGTATGAGACCACACTTGAATTCATGGAAATAAGTTTTCCTGACTCCAGATCTCATACTCTCTCTACTGTGCCCCCTAGCCACCTTTCATGACTTGATAGGGGATAAGTATAGGGAGTATTTGAGTTCATCCAGTATGTGACCTTCAGTTAGTGCATAGGCTATCCATTTATTTTATTTTATTTGCTACCACTATAGGACCAGTATGTATTTTCCTCATGAAATTATCTTTTATCTAATCCATCAACCTGTCTGTAAACCAATTGGAAGTGATTGTACTAATGTTTGATAAATCTAGAAGTGCTTCTATTTTTGACATAGTGAATTTAGCAAGTTTTAAAAAAAGGATGCCATTTAAAAAATCTACACAAAATCTAATTGCATCATTGAATTTTAAAACAAAGACTTCTTGCAAAGTCCAGGAGTTGACAGTTTCATAACTCTTGGGTTTAATTTCTATGTCAACTCATTTAGAGGAAGCTTGATATAGAAGATAGACAACTGATCTCAGAGTCATGAACATTAGGGTTAAAATTATCTGAAATATCCTTATCATATGACCACGTTGCTTAACCTCTCGGGGTGTCAGTTTTCTAATATTTATAGTGGGGTACATGAACTAGATGATCTCTGAGTTTCATTCTCTGATTATATTATCTGACCTGGCAACACCTAATACCATAACAATTGTTAACAACTTGCCTGGCTTCTTTCAGAGCCCCTAGATGGTGCACTTACGTCCCAACTGAAGACATTGCCATGCTCCAGATGCTAAGAACAATTCCAACCTAGGTACAGGACATATAAAGTACTCTGTACCTTTAGTTTTGTCATATCTTAACTCAATACCTTTTCAGTAGCTAGACCCTTACCTTCTTCTTTGGCACCAAGTCTCTGCCCTATCCAACCTAGTTGTTAGGTCCTTGTCACATCTTTCCTTGCTGAGTCACTCTCTTGATTCCGTGTATGGCCTGAAACTTCCCCAGAACTGGGGGGGGGGGTGTCTCCCTTTTCCTACCCCATAGTCCAAAATGACTGGACTTGTGCCTCATAGTGCTTGCTATCAGACCTTTCTAAATGGCTCTAGACTTTCTTCCTCTGAAGCCATTTTTTCCTAGATGCTGGATGTATTCATTCAGGTTATCTAGTGTCTCAGATCTTTCTGATTAACACTATCTCCTACTGGATCCATCTAGATCAGCAGTGTTAAACATGGGCCTATGGGACACAATGCCATCCTAGTACTACCAAACCACATTAAAATGTAATGGGGAAATATTTACCAAAATAAACAAAAAACAAACAATAGAACACAGAAAACATTAACATGGTTTTATAAGTCATATGTGATTTATATGTAATCATAATGACCTTCAGGGTAGGTGTAGCGGCTCCTTTTCTATTTGACTTTGCTGCCACCAATCTAGACCAGGAGCGGGAAACTGAGGTCTCAAGGACACATGTGGCCCTCTAGGTCTTCAAGTGCAACCCTTTGACTTTGGATTTTATCAATTGCCACATTTCAGGACCCAGAGGACCACATGTAGCCTTGAGGCCACAGATTCCCCACCCCTGATCTAGACCTTTAATTATTTGAAAGACTTAAATTGAATTGTAATATTCCATTATTATTATTAATTCAGCCAACATAGAATTCTCTGTATTTTCATAGTCTTACAGCTTACCTTTCCAGACTTTTTAACTTGATTCCCCTCTAAAATGCAAGAGTCCAGGCAAACTGGTTTTCTTGATTTACTTCCAACCAAATTCTCCCATCTCCCCTTTCTGTGCCTTTGCACAAGCTCTCTGCCATGCCTGAAAAACACTCCCACATCATGACTGCCTCTTAGAATTCCTTGTTTCCTTAAAAACTCAGATTAAGCACCACCTTTCCTGTCTTCAACTGCTAGCACTTCTGTCCTCCAGTTACCCTATATTATTTTTTGTATATACCTATGTATGTGTAAGAAAAGTGGATCTAGCAATTCATTTCAATGAACAGAATGCAATCAGTTTTTCTCTTGCTCACTTTACAAGTTGTTACTGTCTTGGTTCAAGACCAGTAATGTTCTTTGTCCAAGTCCAAAACAAGTGCCTCAGACAAGCAGTAGGAAACTATAGGGGTGGCGAATGCAAGATTCAAGAGCTGTAGACTCCAGTTTGAGAGCTGGAGCCCAGCCTCTCATATGGAAGTCTGCCTTTTCTTAATCCTCCCTCCATACTCTCATCATTAACCGGTCAGCAGATTCTCTAGATCATTAGGAGACAATGCACCCACTTGAAAGCAGCAAAAGGCACACTGTGGAAAAACAAAAAAAACCCATAGAATAATAGTCACCTGAAGGAGAAATTAGCTTCTATAAAGGTGGTCCCTTTCTTTTCTTTTCTTTTTTGTTAACTTATTTATTTTTAATTTTCTTTCTTTTAACATTTGTCTTTAAAATATTTTTTAAAAAGTTTTTTAAAACTTTGATTTCTAGGTCCTTTCCCTTCTTCCTTCCTCAATTCCTCCACTGGGAAGATAAGCAATTCAATATAGGTAGCACGTGTATAGTTACACAAAACATTTCAATAGTAGTTATATTGTGAAAGACAAACTGTATTTCCCTCCATCTTATTCTGCCCTCCCATTTATTCAGGACCTTTGACACTGTCCATTTTCAAAAGTGTTTGCTTCTAACTATCCTCTCCCCAAATCTGCCCTCCCTTCTATCAACCCCCATCTTAATCACTTCCTCCTACTTTTCTTTAGGGTAAGATACCCAGATGAGTGTGTAATGTATTCCCTACTTAAGCCAAATTCAGTGAGATTAAGGTTGACCCATTCCCTTTCCCCTTCCTGCTCTTCCCCTCCATTGTAGCAGTTTTCTCTTGCCTCTTTAATATGAGATAATTTACCCTATTCTATCTCTTCCTTTCTCCACTTTCACTACATTCCTCTCTCACATCTTAATTTTATTTTCTAATAATCATCCCTACCTATTCAACTGATCCTGTGCCCTCTGTCTATGTATACATGTACATAAATATACACACATATACCCTCTTATACATATATATCTTTGAATAGCCATATTTCCCCCTGAAACATTATGCTCTTTTGCTGGGTAGGTGATTCTTGGTTTCAATCCTAGTTCCTTTGACCTTCAAAATATTATATTCTAAGCCCTTCAATCCCTTAATATAGAAGCTGCTAGATTTTGTGTTATCCTGACTGTGTTTCCACAATACTCAAATTGTCTCTCCCTGCAAGCTTGTAAAAAGTTTCTCTTTGACATGGGAATGATGAAATTTAGCTATGATATTCCTAGGGGGTTTCTTTTTGGGATCTTTTTCAAGAGGTGATTGGTGAATTTTTTCCATTTCTATTTTGCCCTCTGATTCTAGAATATCAGGGAAATTTTCCTTAAGAATTTATTGACGGATGATTTCTAGCCTCTTTCTTTGGTCATGACCTTTAGGAGTCTAAATTTTTTTAAATTATCTCTCCTAGATCTATTTTCCAGGTCAGTGGTTTTTCCAATGAGATATTGCACACTGCTTCTATTTTTCATTTTCTCACAAAGTCATTAGCTTCTTTTTGCTCCAATCTAATTTTGAAGAAATTATTCTCTTCAGCGAGTTTTTGAAATTCCTTTTCCATCTAGGCAATTTGGCATTTTAAGGCATTCTTTTCCTCACTGGCTTTTTGGGCCTCTTTTGCAATTTTAGTTAGTCTACTTTTTAAGGTTCTATTTTCTTCAGTATTTTGGGAGTCTCCTTCAGCAGGCTGTTGACTTGCTTTTCATGATTTTCTTGCATTGTTCTCATTTCTCTCCCCATTTTTTCCTCTGCTTCTCTTACTTGATTTTCAAAATCTTTCTTGAACTCCTCCTTGAGCCTGTAACCAGGCTCAAGTTCATATTTTTCTTGAAAGATTTTTTTATTCTTTAGTTTATTGTTTACGTCAATCATTTCCACAAGATTTTGATTTACAAAATTTCTCTCCATCTTTCCCCCACCCAGCACCACAAAACAGGAATCCCACTGTATAACCCCACCCCAAATCCGCTCTCTTCTATGTCCTCCCTCATCACCCCTCTGACTTTCCAGGAGGGCAAGATGGATCTCCCTACCACAGCGCCTGTATATCTTAATTCCCAGTTGCATGTAGTTAATAACAATAATAATAATTAATAATAATAATATATCTTTTTGACATTTGATTACATAACTTTAAAGTCAAGATTCTTTCCCTTCCTCTCTCATCACCCACCCCCCACTGGAAAGACAAGCAATTCAATGTAGGTTGTACATATGTAGTTACACAGAACATCTCCACAATGGACATATTGTGGGAGACTGATTAAATGTCTCCCATTCCTATTCCACCCTCTTCTTGTTCTACTCTCTACCCTGCCCCTTCCCCTTTATAGATGTGTGCTTCCAGCAACATTACCCCCCCTTCCTGTCCTCCCCTCCATCATCATCCCTCTCATCCCCATCCATCCTACTCTCCTGTGTGATAAAATATATCGTTTAGAGTATATGTCATTCATTCCCTAAGCCAAATTCAATGAGATTAAGGTTGACCCTTTCCCTTTTGCATTCCTGTTCTTCCCTTCCATTGTAATGGTTATTTTTTGCCTCTTCTGTATGAGATGATTAACCCCATTCTGTCTCTACCTGTCTCCTCTCATTCATCTTTTAAAGTATCATCCATTCCTATTCAATTGATCCTGTGCCCTCTATGTACACATACTCAGATAAGTTTTCATACACATATGTATGTATGTATGTATGTATGTATGTATATTGCGTTTCCTCCACCTATCCTCATACTGAGAAAAGTTTCATAAGTTACAATTCTCATTTTCTATGTTGGCATGTAAAAGGTTCAATTTTGATAAGTTCCTAATGATTTCTTTCCCATGTCTACCTTCTCACGCTTCTGGTATTTGAATGTCAAATTTTCTTTTCAGTTTTGTTTTTTCAGCAAAAATCCTTGAAAGCCCTCCACCTCATTGAATGTCCATATTTTGCCCTGGAACATTATACTCAATTTTTCTGGGTAGGTGATTCTTGGTTTTAATTTTACCTCCCTTGATCTCCAGAATATCATATTCTAGGCCCTTTGACCCCTTAATGTAGAATCTGCTAGATCTTGGGTTATCCTAATTGTGTTTCCACAGTATTCAAATTGTTTCTTCTTGGCAGCTTTTAATATTTTCTCCTTGATCTGGGAACTCCAGAAGCTGGCTATAACATTCCTAGGAGATTTCTTTTGGGGATCTTTTTCAAGAGGTGATCGGCGAATTCTTTCAAGTTCTATTTTGCCCTCTGATTCTAAAACATCAGGGCAATTTTCCTTGAGAATTTCTTGAAGGATGCTTTCTATTTTCTTTTGTTGATTGTGGCTTTCAGGTAGTCCAGTAATTTTTAAATTGTCTCTCCTGTATCTTTTTTTCCAGGTCAGTGGTTTTTCAAGGAGATATTTCACATTGTCTTCTATTTTTTTCATTTGTTTGGATCTGTTTAATAGTATCTTGATTTCTCATAAAGTCATTTGCTTCCATTTGCCCTACTCTAATTCTGAAGGAATTATTCTCTTCAGAAAGCTTTTGAGATTATTTTTCCATCTGGCAAATTCGACATTTTAAGGCATTATTTTCCTCATTGGCTTTTTGGGCCTCTTTTGCCATTTAAATTAATCTATTTTTAAGGTGTTATTTTCTTCAGTCAGGTTGTTGAATCTCTTTTCATGATTTTCTTGCATCATTCTCATTTCTCTTCCCAATTTTTCCTCCACTTCTCTTATTTGGTTTTCAAAATCCTTCTTAGGTTGCTCTATGGGTTGCAACCAGTCTACATTTTTCTTGGAAGCTTTTTGTTGCGACAGTTCTGACTGTGTTATCTTTCCCCAGTTCCAAGCTTTGATGCTTTTTTTCCCCAAAAAGGCATCTAAATTAGCACTGATGAGTTTGCTTTGCTTCCTTTGCCTGCTCATGTTGCCAGTCAATTACTTGTCTTTTGGGCTCACTAGAACTCTGCCTCCAGAGAAAGCTCTGTGCTAAATCACTGGGGTTTTCACAGCTGCTGGGGCTATTAGGAGGCCCCTGCAGCCTCCACCAGCTTTGGTTCACTGAAAACACACCCCAGGACCACCACCCAAGTCCACAATCCAGATCTAGGCAGCTTAAGGGAAGAGCACTTAGCCTCTGACTAATCACTTCCCCTCCACCCCCTGCAATCTGCAGGCCAGGAGCTTCTGAAGGAGCCATATGGAAGTGGCTGCGGGGCTGCAGCTTCTGCTTCTTCCTTGTCCTGGAAGCAGTTTAACTGGACATGTTTTTTCCCCCACATTTAGTCCAGTTCCACTTATCTTTCATTTAGTCTTTGTTTCTTATTGGTTGATAATTCTGGAAATTGCCATAGCTGCCACTGATTCACTCTCCTGAATGCTCCAGCTGTGGGTTGTCCTGACTACCCCAGGGTCAAACCACTGTTTTGGGCTGTGCCGGTTTCAGCTCCCAGAGCTCTGTGATGAGCCCTTCCTCTCTTGCCTGCAGAGCTGCCTTCAGTGGGTGATGTGTTTTTCTGTAATTTTGTGAGTTCTGCAGCCCTAAAATTTATTTAGAGTCATATTTTATGGGTATTTGAAGTGGTTTTGGGGGAGCTGCAGAATTTTCCTGCTTCTATTTTGCCATCTTGGCTCTGCCTCCCCTTGGAAGTTTTGATGCAAGATTTTTGACTTTGTTGACTTTTTATGGTTCCATGTTTTGATGCTTTTTCCCCAAAGAAAGGTTGTATTGTCTGAATGCACTTCCTCTGCTTGCTTATCTTGCCAGCCAATTATTTGACTTTTGAGCTCTTTGCCATGGTAGAACTCTGCTTCCAGAGTGGAAAGAGCTATATCCCAAATTACTTGGTTTTTCACAAATGTCAGAGCTATGAGAGGGGCGCCCTCTGTACAGACACACCAAGCTCTGGCACACTGGCCACACACCATAGGACCACCACCCAAGACCTTGATACAGATCCAAGCAGGTCAAAGCAAGAGTGATTATTCTCTGAATGGGCACTTGGTCCTCCTCTGATCTGCAGGCCAGGAGCTCAGGAGGAAGCCATGCCATGCTTCCACCACCTCTTTCCCCATGGACAGTAAACCAATGGCACTCTTCTGTCACTCAGTTCCAACAGGGTTCCCCACTGATATTTTACTTTCTCTTTTGTGTTTTGGGGTTTAAAAGTCTGGAAACCACCACAGCTATTGGTGATTCACTCTCCTGAAGTCTGCTCTGGCCACTTTGTGCAGCTAGTTCGGGGCAACCGTGGGTCTCAAACCACGTGGCTCATGCAGGACTGTACTCAGCTCCCAGCTTGGCACTATATACCCTACCTGTCTGTCTGCTGGGCTGTCTTCAGTGGGAGATTTGTTTCTCTCTGTCACTTTGTGGGTTCTGTCGCTCTAAAATTTGTTTAGAGTCCTATTTTTTCAGATATTGGAGGTGATTAGAAGGAAAGATCATGCCATGTTTCTGCCTCTACTCCACCATCTTAACTCCTATTTTTAATTTCCAACATTCACTTCCATAAGTTTTAAATTTTCTCCACTTCCCTCCTCTCCCTAATCCCCAAGACACATTCCTATTAAACAT
Source organism: Pseudocheirus occidentalis (assembly GCA_028646575.1). Lineage (NCBI taxonomy): Eukaryota > Metazoa > Chordata > Mammalia > Diprotodontia > Pseudocheiridae > Pseudocheirus > Pseudocheirus occidentalis. The sequence goes on along the minus strand of JAQQSW010017483.1, from coordinate 2,431 downwards.
ATATTCACATTAGTCATGTACAGAAGAATTAGAATGAATGGGAGGAGCTATGAGAAAGAAAAGAAAACAAAAGAAACAAAAAAAAAAGAAAATAGTCTGCCTCACTCTGCATTAAGACTCCATAGTTCTTTCTCTGTATGTGGATGGCATTTTCCGTCATGAGTCCTTGGGCAATGTTTTCAGACCTTGCATTGCTGAGAAGTCATTTCACAATGTGGCTGTTACCATATACAGTGCTATCCTGGTTCTACTCACTTCACTCAGCATCAGTTAATATAAGTCTTTCAAGATATTTCTGAAGTCTGACTGTCCATCATTTCTTATAGCACATTAGTATTCCATTACATGCATGTACCACAACTTCTTCAGCCATTCCACAATTGAAGGTCATCCCCTCAATCTCCAGGTGGCCCTTTTCAGTAGAGAAGTGAGCCGCCTGTAGACTAAAAAAAGGGGCTTTTGTTACCAACCCAGGCTTGAAATGTATCCCTTTGGCACCCCATACTTGAGGTTCTTATCACCACTGTAATCTTAATTGTATATCAACTCTCCCTGTGTGCACTAGAACTTAGGAGGGAAGTTTATACTATCAATTTTTACTATGACACCTTAGTAAATTCCTTTGCTGAAATTTAATTTAGTCTTCCTGGCAGATTGTAAATGTAAAGCAAACTAATAGAGGCTTGTGTATAACAGTATTAGGAATCTTGGACCACAGGTTTAGGTACATGGTAGCTGTTTATTGAATCCTTGTTGATCAGGTAATTGATTGGCTTGAAGTATACATCTCTGCACTCAGTATACACAACCACTTTTCCCCCCTCTTTTCAAGGGGGGAACGCTCAAAACAGTCAAAACTGTCCATTAATTTATCTGAAGAGTCTAGGGTTTTTTTCCCCCTAAATAGGAGTTTCTCATGGTAACAGTTGAACCTACTTCTCCTCTCATGGTATCCAGCTTTAACATATTCACATGGACCACTCCATGGAAACTTTTATAATATAATTAACTGAATAAGAGGAAGAAAATTTGCTCAACTTCCTTTACTTGGGTCTTAGAAGCCTTATATAGTCATACTCTTCTCATATATTGTATAACATTTTTACATAGGGTCAGAGGCTCTTTCAATTGCCCCCTGTCAAAAATTTTACATAATATAAGTATATAAAAGATAAATACAATGATTTGTGGAACAAGGATAAGAAAGCATTAACTGACAGGAAGAGGAAGATAATCAAGAAAGCCTTTCTATTAGTTAGAGGCTTTTAACTTTTTATGTCCTGCATTTCTTTGGTTCTTTGGACCCTTTCTCAGAATGATGTTTTAAAAGCATAAACTGAAATATACAGGATTACTGAAGAAATAAAATACATTTAAATTACTTTGATTATCAATTTTATAGAAAGAATTGTCATTTTCTTTTAAAGTTCATCTATCCCAGGTTAATATAGAATTTGGGATCTGAGCTGAAGAATGACGGAAATCAGAGATTCCAAGAGATGAAAGTGTGGAGGGAGCATCTTCCAGGCATGGGGGCCCACCCTATACTGAATCCTGCCTGAGACAGACTAGGGCTCTGGAAATGTTCCAGAGAGCTGGGTACAGGTGAATAGACAGTTAATATTTTGGCATTGATGAGGTACCATGCTGCTTCAACTGGAACAGTTGGGGATGTAAACAGCATCTGCCAATGATGACTTTCTTTTCCTCTGAGGCAGGGTTAGATCTGAGCCTGTGACTAAGAGGTGAAGGGTTTTGTAGCACATTATTAATCTCTTGAGCCCTCCAAACCCATGTTGCTGTCAGACTCTGAGAAATTCCCCAGCAAGAATGCCAGAGAAAATGAGTAACCAATCTCAAGGTTTCTAGAAATTTTGCCTTAAAGGCAGGTAAACATGGTCTCCCAAGGGACTGATGAGGTAGGAGAAAGAAGGAACAGTTTGGAGAGGAAGTCCCAAAGACAGAATAGGTTTTCGTCTATGGAGGTTCCATCAAGACACACTCTTGGGAGCTAAAAGGCCTATCAGAGGCTGTACAGGCCACTATTGCCCCTCATTTCATAGATAAGGAAAATGAGGTCTAGACTGCAAATGACTTTTCCAAGGTCACACGTGTAGGAAGTAGTATTCAAATTTCAGGCCAAGTCTTCTGACTCCAAATCTGATATTCATCTGTGTAATAGCAAATCGGTATAGTTTTATGGGGAAGTGGATTTCATTTTCATTTTGCTCCCTTCCTTTTTCCTCTTTACAAGTAGTCTCTTCTATGGAACACAGTAAGAAGACTAAATTTGTAAAACTAAAGGATCAGCTTTTTTTTTCTTCTCAACAATTTGGATAGAGAGAAGAGTTGGACATCCTAGTAGCATTATATTGCATCACTGTTCTCTGTCTGTATCTTCCCCCCACCCCTCCCTCCCTCTCTGTCTCCC
>JAQQSW010017482.1:0-11454 GCA_028646575.1 Pseudocheirus occidentalis | reverse complement strand
GTACAATGTGAAAGTGTTTGCAGATCCCATACATGATTGTACGCCACCATGGGGTGGGGAGGGGGAGAGAAGGGAGGGGAGAAAATCTGAAACTCAAGTGATTCTGTAACTGAATCTTGTAAACTACAAGTAAATAAAAAAGTCAATAAATTTAAAAAAAAAAAAGAAGGAAATTGACTAGCCTGAAAGTATTCATTAGGACTTAATCTTGGGATGAGCCTCTCTCCTCTCTTTACTTTCCTGAAAGAGGAAGCATTCCTCTTTCCCTTCTCTCTAGAAAGTCCTTCCTGATAAGACAAAGCAAAGGAGAGGTTTTATTCTTCGCATTGCCTTTGGACCCTTCCTAGTGATCCCCATCCCTCCTCTCTCTGACTCTTCCTTTCCCCTCTCTTTCTGTCTATTTGTCTCTCCCTCCCCTCCTTTCTTTCTTTGTCTTCCTCTCTTTTCTCCCCCTATGTCTTTGATTCTCTCTCTCTCTCTCTCCCTCTGTCTTTCTGTGTCTGTCTTTCTGTCTCTATCTCTCTGACTCTCTCTGTCTCTCTGTTTCTGTCTCTGTCTCTCTCAATTTTAAAGTCCATGTAGTCTCATGTCAAGGCAGGTCCAAGGCAGGGGAGGGGAGGGGATATATATGATATATCCATATATTTTTTCATGTGTAACTTCTATCTTTAGGGTTGCTGTTAAAGATTACTTTATTTTTACACTTTATAGATATTATTTTGGTGGATTAGTATGTTTATAACAAGTTAATAATTTCTCTCAAAATCCACAAGTTTTCTTGTCTCTTATTAAATACACCCCTATATGTCTGTCTGCTTAGTATGATTCAGTGTGCCAAGGGTCTTTTTATCTAAAATATGCTGAGATAAAGAGAATACTGACTTCAAGGAGTTTTCCTTATAGTAAATATGGCCTTAAAAGTTTTAAAATTAAGAGCATGCCTCTTAGATATGATGGAGAAAAATGGGTAATGTTTGTGATGATTAATTGGTGTAGGATTTGGGGCAATCCATGTGCAGGGATGGGTTCCATTATTAACAGCATACCTGAAGAGAAATATTCTCAACTACATACCTAACAAGGGGTCATTTAGTGCTCTCCTGAAGACTTCAAACAATGGAAAACCCACTACCTTCTGAAATTATGTCATTTTTAGATCACTCTTAATCATTACTGAGTTGTTTTTTTAATCTTCTTCTATGGAGCTTGGATGTTCTTTTCTATAAATTCAATCACGGTGTTTTGTTCTGCCTTCTGGTGCCAAATAGAACAAGATGTATCCCTCTTCTGCATGAAAGCTCCCCAAATACTTGAAAAGAGCAATTATACTTTCCCTCAGTCTTCTCTTCTCCAGGGTACATATTCTTAGTACCTTCAAATAATCCTTGTATAGAATGATCTCAAATGTTCTTAATTGCCTGACCAAATTCTCTGGAGTATGTATTCAAAGTCAGCTAGGTGGCTCCATAAATAGAGTGCTAGGTTTGAAATTAAGAAGACTCATTTTCCTCAGTTTAAATCTGACCTCAGATACTTAGCTGTGTGATCTTGGGCAAATCACTTAACCCTGTTTGCCTTAATTTCCCCATCTGTGAAAACTGGAAATAAAGGGGATGCCCATCAATTAGGGAATGGCTAAACAAGTTGTGGTATATGAATGTAATGGAATACTACTATGCTATAAGAGATGGGGAGGAGATGGTCTTCATATTCACCTGGAGAGGCTTATACAAACTGATGCTAAGTGAGAAGAGCAGAATCAGGAAAAATTTGTACATAATCACAGACACATCATATGTGTCATGACCAACTTTGATAAACCAGACTCTTTTCAGCAACACTTAGTTATAAGATAACTCTACAAGTCTCAGGATGGAAGGAGATTATCTACATTCAGAGAAAGATCTAGAAAGGACAGAGTTTAAATAGAGACTGAAGCAATCTACATGCTATTGTTCTTTTTCATGTTCAGTTCACCTCCTTTTTTCCCACTGTTCACTCCATCAGTTACAACCCTTCTATACGACCAGACTAATGTCCAATTTGAAAATATTTGTAGATCCAGTACTTGATTGTATGCCACTGGGGTGAGGGGGTGAGGGGGTGGGGAGAGGGAGGGGAGAAAATTTGAAACTCAAGAGATTATGGAACTGAATCTTGTAAACTAAAAGTAAATAAATAAATCAAATTTTTAAAAAATTTCCTCATCTGTAAAATGATCTGGAGATGGAAATGGCAAACCACTTCCATATCTCTGCCAAGAAAGCCCCAAATGGAACACAAAAAATTAGACATGAAAAACAACTGAGCAACAATATTCTATTGTATTTCATTTATATTTTTATATACTTTGTGACATATTTTCTGATTATATTTCAATCCAGTTTTAGTTGTATTTGGGAGTGTTTCAGTCATGTGTCTGATACCTCTGCTTTGGAGGATCGTATAAAGTTCTTTGTAGACTTTTTCTGTCACAACATATTGTGGGACTTAAGCTGTAACTATCTTCATGGTGATCTCTGCTTGTTTTCACCATATGAGCACTGAAAAATGAGGTAATTAAGTGTTCTACCATAGGTATTTCTTGCTGCCTTTGATAACTTTTCTGAACTCAAGAAGAGTAGTCTTCCTGACTCTGGGCCCAGCACTCTATCCCTGCCCACAATAGAATATAGAGAATGTTATCTATATGTGTAGTTGAGCTTTCTATCTGAGTTTAACGCTACTGCTCCAAAACCAGTCAGTATATGCCTTCCTACTCAATCAAAGGACAGCACAGAGGATAATGGCAATGGGAATATGGTTCTATAAGAAATTATGTGTTCATAGAATGGAGCAATCAATAAGCATCAATTCAAAGGTATATCATCAATTCAAAGGTATATCAAAAAAATTCAATGCTTTGCCAGGCACCATGTTAGACTTCAGGGGATATAAAGAAAAAATGAAATAGTTTCTATTCTTGAGAAGCTTATATTCTACAGGGGGAGATAACTTATATGCAAATAATTATGTACAAAATTTATACAAAATAAATACTAGGCAAATTTGGGGCATGGGATTGGTAGTAGCTGAGGAATGGGAATTAGGCAAGGCCTCATGTATATAAGAGGCAGCTAGGTGGTTCCATAAATAGTGCACTGGAGTCAAGAAGACCTAAATTCAAATTGTACCTTAAACACTTACTAACTGTGTGAACTTGGGTGAGTCCCTTAATCTGTTTGTCTTCATCCACTGGAGAAGGAAATGGCAAACCACTCTAGTATCTTTGCCAAGAAAACTCCATAGACAGTATGGTCCATGGGTCATGAAGAATCAGATACGACTAAACAACAACATGTAGCTAAAAGTTCATTTCAATGACAAATGTCAGAAGGAATTTCAGAGGTCATTAGGTTCAACCCGTGATTAACCAAGAATTTTCTATATGACATCAACTAGTGCTCATCAAAGTTTCTTTTGAAGATCTCTAGCAAGAGAGAAAACAGGATCTTTCCAAGGCAGCTCACTTTTGGGCAGCAGTAATTGTTAGGAAATTGTAATTTGGCATGCATAGTCTTGACAAAAGACTGAAAAACAAAATAAAAAATTGTGAAGTGGGCGGTTTGGGGAAATAATGAGATCAATATAAACTGATGCGGAGTAAAGTGAACAGAACCATAACAATTTATACAATAATATTATAAGGAAAAATAACTTGGTGAGGATCGTGGTTAATATAACAATAGCCAACAGGGATTCTAAAGGACTGATCATGATGTATTCTCTCCACTGAGAGCTAATGGATTCATGAAGAATTAGACATATATTTCAGACACATTACTGTGGGATTTTATTTTGCTTTACTATGAATATCTATTTAAAATTATAATTGTATTATAATTATATTTTATATATTTATAGTCATAAATATATTTTATATTGTATTTCATACTATATTATATGTAATAGTATAATATAACATAATAATATAATATGATAATATTATATATTCTATATAATTTATAAGTTATAATTATATGATTATATATATTTTAAAATTATAATTATTTTTCTTTTTTCCCCCCAGTGGTGGCAGAGGTAGGAACGGTATATCAAAAAAAGAAAATGAAAGAGAAGAGGATCATTGAGGAAACTTTTAGTTATTTGTTTGTGTTTTTATACAAACATTTATTATCACTGCTTTCCCTGTGCCTCCAATCCCATCTAATAGCAATGAAAAAGAACAAATAAGCATAGTCCTGCACAACAAATTTCCTCATTCTCCATGTCCAAAAATGTAAATATCAATCTTTGTTTAATGCCTATCACCTCTCTGACAAAAGAAGTAGGTTCCATGTTTCATCTTCAGTCCTCTGAACTCCTGGTTTATCACATCATTGATAAGTTCTCAAGTATTTCAAATGCGTTTTTCTTTATAATCAATGTTGTTCCCATGGTGTGAATTGTTTTTCCTATGCTGCTCACTTCCTTTTGCATCAGTTCAAGTAAATCTTCTAGTTTGCAAGGAAATTGGTTATCATTTATTATAATTATATAATATTATATATTGTTAAATATATTTATCATATATTATTTATTATCATTTTATATCAATTATTTATTATTATTCAATTATATTTGTATCTTATTTATTTAGCAATTCTCTAGTAAGTAGGCAAACTGTTAGTTTTCAGGGTCTTTCTTTTTTCTACTACAAAATAAGCTACTATTTTTTGTACCTATATGTCTTCTTTTTTTCTTTGACCTTTTTGGAGATGTGCCTCATTTTGGTATCACTGGGTCTATTGAATATGCTCAATTTGGTGACTTTTTGACAACAATTCCAAATTGCTTTCCAGAGTGAGGAATTAGTCCACAGCCCCATCAGCAGTAATTAATGTGCCTGTTTTCTCCTCCAATATTTGTTTACTTCCTCTTTGTCATCTTTGACAATCTGCTGGAGGTTATGTAGAAGTTCAAAGTTACTTTAATTTTTGTTTCCTTTTAGGAAGCTTAAAAAAAAATCAGAGAACAGAAGGAAGTCCAGAAAGAAACAGACAAGCAGGACAGCTTTGAAAGCTACAGGTTGAATTTACTGTATTTTTTTTTAAAGGCAATCTGCATATAATGGAGATTTGCAGTTTCGTGTAATATCTTTTTTCTGTCCTGTGTATATGGAAATATTCATTTTGTTTGACATTTGCTAAGTTCATAATAGAAAATTAATAAGGAGAACAGGCTGTGGAGTCATACACATATGCATCGTAAGAGTTCTTATTTCAAACATTTCATACAGTCCTTGGGAAAATTCTAATGAAGACTACTAAACTAGGTTACTTGCTACTCCAAGAAAACATACTAGCTGATGCCCTTCCAAATTAGAGAAATATTTTCCTTATTACAACCAAAATTGGAGTGATCACAGAGGCTAGATAAACAAGTTCTGATTAGAGAAATGTTCTAAAATCAAAGAGATTTAACTTTCCGGAGCCTCCTTTTATAGTCTCCTCTGCTCTCATATCCTTTGGAGGTTTTAAAGATATGTTTCTTTGACGGTTCATAGTTCACTCACTACATGACGATTTCTTGACTTGTGTATAAGATTCAGACTTATATAGGTAGTAAAGGGAAGAAAGTTCAATATTGTTAGTCTTTCTCTTCATACTTAAGAAACCACTATAGAAGCAATATCAGTTCTGTGGACAAATAGGACAAGACGACATTCGTAATGTGGCAGTCAAGTGGGCTGGGAAGTCATTTCTATGTTGCTTCTGACTTCCCATTAGCTATCTTGTCTTTCTTAAAAAGCACTGGGTTTCTAAAGTCGTTGGGTGGCAGGAGCGAGGACATGTAGGACAATTGTTAGAGTTCCTAGACAACACACATTGCTTACTTTCCTTGTGGCTTCTTGAAGGGTCACCCTGGGATGAGAAGAGGGTCAGGGATGTAGAGAGAGAGTAGTCTGAGTAGTCACTGAAAAGAATGTATGGATCTGGCCGAATCTTCAGTAAACTTCTCTTCCCCAACAACTGGAATGCAGGACAGGGTCACAGTGAACGTCGAATAAGAAAATTAGGTAGAGTGTATGGCAAATCTCAAAGTGTTATATAAATGCCAGTTATTTTTATTTTTATTATGAAGAGACCAATTTCAAATTATCTGTGGCCCAAGAGGAGAGGTCCTTTGGTTCTGACTAGGGAATAGAAAAGAAGCCCTGTGGCATGAAGAGACTTTGCTTCTTTACAGTCAGGGAGGGACAGATAGACTGGCAAAGGGACAGACAGCTGTACCAAGGGAAAAAGGCAGCTTTCAAATCCCTCCCTTTATAAATACAAATCAGACTCCCGTTTCCCAACCCGTTCCCCAGCCCCCTCAAAACGGAGCAAGAAAGTGCTTCCTCAACTCCCAGAGCCCTAAATGATGAACCAAGGAGGCAGTTCCCAGGGGTCCCTGGAGACTCAGGAGAGGGTGGGAGAGGAAGTGCAGGGCAGAAATCTGCCACTGATGCCCTGCAGGGAGGATACCCTCCTACACCCTCTTCCATAGGGAAAGTCCCGGGCTTCTGCTTCCTTTGGTCGGAAGGAGGGAGGAGGAAGGATGGTCAGTACCTTGGTGCCCTGGTAGAAGTCATCGATGGACTGGGACCCCATAAAAGGGAACTGCATGTGCGTGTGAGTGTCAATGCCCCCAGGCAGCACCAGCTTGCCGGTGGCATCGAGGATCCGCAGACCCTCCGCCGAAGTTCCAGCAGCCAAGAGGTCGGGCCCCAGCGCCCGCACCACGCCGTCCTCCACCAGCACATCGGCCAACTGGGAGCAGTCCTCATTTACCACTCGACCCCCGCGGATCAGCAGCCGCGACGGGGCAGCCATGGCCACTGAAGAAGGACAGAAGGACACGCACTGGACAGCGCTCCCGCCCGCAGCCGGTCTATCCGAGACCCCTTGCAATGGGACCCAGCTGCAGGTGGGAGCGGGGTGCTAGGGTTTCTCCCCTGTGAGAGCGCAGGGAAGCAGCTGGAGGTCCCTTGGTCCTACGGTCAGTTACCCAACTACGCAAAAAGTCCAAGTTCCACAAGGAATGGCAGCAGCAACAGGCCGCTACTTGACTTGGTCATCTATTAATAAACAACTGCAAAGTCTACAAAAGTGTTAAGCCAGTCCCAAACGCCTAAACTCTGGGTTAACCGGTCTCCTGCCTCCTGACTCAGTAGCTGCTCCCTCCCCAACCTTAGCTGGCTGGCCCCGCCCCCTAGGGACGGATTTAGACCCAGAGGGGAAAAAAAAAGGATGGGGCCCATTTAGCCGAGGCCTTGGTGCGCACTCTTCTGAGGACCACAGGATTTCGAGCTGGAAGGGGCGTTAGAGCTCTTATTTTGCAGGTGTGAGACTCAGGACTCAGTAAATTGAAAAGAAACATGAGGTCTTCTGTCTGGTCTGAAGACAATCCTTTCCATTACATCAAAGGCTCTCCCACTCTTTGCTTTTCTACTTTTCTAGTCCGGCCGTAGTTAAGTGTAAGAAGAGCCTTACACCGAAGGCTCTGAGCTACCCCTAAATATTTTTCTCTGAATGAAATGGAGATGGAGTTGGGAGGAAAGCAAGCTTGGTTGAAGAAAGTCTAACTTAAATTGGAAATAGCATTGACTCTGGAGTCAGAAGACCTGGGTTCCAATCGCGTTTCTGATCCTTAATGCGTGTGTAACGTTGGACTTCGGTTTCCTCCTTTCTAGAATGAGGAAGAATGGATGGGATAGCTTTCTCAGAGCCATCCCAGCTCTAGACTGCTGGGTCTATTAAGTGTGGGTTTTTAACATGGATTCACTCCAGGTCCCACACCTTATTCCCCTGGCTCTGCCCTGTCCCTCTTAGATTTTAAACTTGGCCTTGGGTTTAGCATCTATTCAGTGCTAAGAAGGCAGGCTTGAATTTCTTGTCAGAAAAGTAATTCATTTTCCTTACAAAGGGAAGAAGAACACTGTTTGGAAGCAATCTTGTCTACAAAAACAAAAACTCTTTGCCCCCCAAAATCCATATAAACCATCCACAAAATAACTTGATCTGAATTATCTACAAAATGAGGGATGAAGATAGAGGGAGGGTAAGCTCCTTGACAGCAGGCACTGTTTGCATTTCTGTCTTTGCATCCACATTTCCTAGTGCTTGGCACATGTTAAATATTTAATAAATGCTTGCTACTTGGCTCATTGACTTTCTCATAAATAACCTAAGTGACAAGGTCTGAAATTGTTTTTAAGTACTAAAGCTCACAGTAAATCATAAAAATACTCTTGAGGCTAACAATGCTGAGTAGGCAGCTCCTTCCTAGGTTTTCAAGCTACTCTGTTTAAATACATGTACATTTGTGTGAATGTATGTACATATGTACACATGCATACCTATGTACACATATATACACACATATCATCTGGTACTGAATTTCTTCATTAATACCATTAAGAAAATACCATTAAGCATTTTCATTTGCTACCTTGAGCGAACAGTCATCAGAGTGCATTCTCCTTTTCACCAATGCAGATTGCAGTAACTCCATAGATCATATCCTGTGCCATTCTCTTTCAAATCTCTTCATAAGTCCTTTAGTTCTCTGTAAAGGGTCTATCCAATGAGCTGGAGTTCTTTCTCTGGTTATTTACTTCCAGGATCGACACCAGTGTGGAGCTCAGGGATGGACCTGTCCTTCAGACACCTCTCATTGTCCATGTGATCAGCTTTCCTTTTCTAAGAATGCACCAATCAATCGACAAGCATTTACTAAATGCCTACTATGTGCCAGCAGCCAGGCATTGTGCTAGGCCCTGCGAATACAAAGGAACAGCTCCTGCCTTTAAGGAGCTTGGTGAGGGAACAGAAATGTGGTGGGGTGGGGAGGAAGACAGAATGTGCATATATAAATTAGACACTAGCTCTCCAACTGCTGGCTCACAGGGGGACTGTAGACACCCTTTCCCAGTAAGGGGTTCCTCATCTGTGCTCATTTAGGGCTCAGTCCTGAGAGGAAGCTGGCCTCTAAAAAGAAAGAGTTTCTTTACATTCACACTCTGGAGCTGCAAGGGAAAATTACTTAAGTCCTAGGTTTGACTCATGTTTACCCCCCAAGTCCCCCCCAAAACAGGAAAATGCTTGAAGGGATAGCTATTTATTTCTTCTAAACCCAAAAGAAATGTTTAAAATGCAAAAAATTCATAAAAGTACATTAACAAAGATTTAAAACATGAAACATTAATATAATTAAAACATTAATTATATTCTCTGGGGAGGTTGCTATTTAAAGCATCAAAGCATGAAATTATCTAGTGGGAAAAGACACCATGGTACTGTCATATACATTGTGTAAACAACTCCCACAAGATCCCCAAGTTCTGGTAAGCCAGCTCATCTTCCTATAAATGGTCATCTTCTCCCATGTCAAGATATTAGGAAACACTCTTTTCCAGAGCTAAGGCCCAGCAAGCAAGCTGTGCCCTGAGCTTGGCATAACAACAATTCTTTGCATTCACCCTCTGGATAATCTCAGCCACAACAAAATATCGGAATTGTTTCATATAATTACTGTATTGTTTTAACCAGCCCTAAGTTTTCGATGAGCTCAGATAAGCACCTTCTGTATCCACGTTCTGGTCATGGATATCAAATTTGTCACATTGTTGCTGTTACCCCTCACTGTACCACCATAGGTATAAGTAACGAGATTTCCCCACACTGCCTTGGGTTTCCCCACTAGGGGTGGGGCTCTGGCACATGTGTCCTTGTTTGCAAGCCATTTCCCACATTGAAATTCAATTTTTGTTTGCTTCCTGACTCTCCTTTCTCTCCTTTCTCTAGCCTGTTCTGGTTCTGCTCCAGCCACCCACGGGATAGCAACAGGTTCCATTTGGTTGACAACTCTCTCCTAGAAAAACCATCTCCTAAAGCAGCTGGCACCAACTATGGGACCCAGAATCTCTATATCTCTTTAACTCATAAAGTTGCCTCCAATTGGAAACTGGAAACATTCATCTGAGAATCACTGTTTAGACACCTATGCTCAGAAAAAGAAACAGTAAGCAGAAGGAGAAGCCAGGGCATTGAGATCTTGACTCTTTCACCTAGATGTTCAGATGCTCTAGCTGCCATGAGTGAGCAGCTACTAGGGCTGCCAAGATGGGGGAAATAAAAGAGAGGGCTTCACTGAGACTTTACACACTTGGGATCCAGCCATTGCCTCCAAGGGACCACACATGGAAAGACTGTATGGGAAGCAAGATGGGAAGAAAGAGTGTGAACTGTTGTAGTCACTCATCTTTTTTTTTCCCATGTTGGACAAATTTATCTATGTTTTAACTTTCTTTTTAAAAAAATTATTTATTTATTTACTTTTATTTTACAACATTCAGTTACACAATCCCTTGAGTTCCAAATTTTCTCCCCCTTCTTCTCCTCCCCCTCCCCCCACCACGGCAGCATGAAGTCTGATATAGGTTCTACAAATACCTTCACATTAAATATTAATCAAGTTGTAAAGAAGAATTATAACCAATAGAATGAACAACGAGAAAGAAGGAATGAAACAAAACAAAACTAAAAAGAGAGAGCAAGTAGTGTGCTTCAATCTACATTCAGACTCTGTAGTTCTTTCTCTGGGTGTGGATAGCCCCTTGCAGTCACTCATCTTAAGATCTACTGAGTTGACTCTTCTTGGTTCAGCATTCAATCCTGACATTTGCCTTGTGTTGGGGCAGAGAAAAACATTAGGTTATTTGGGACCAAAGGAGCAATTAAGAGGATTACTTCTTCATACCAAAGCCCAAGTCCTTCAACACTGAGTCACATTCAACACTGGAAGTAGCCAAGGAAGCTCCAACAAGGTCTACACATGATCCAACAGGGATGTGAACTGATCCTACCCTTGAAACACAAGCAGTATTATGCAGGCAAATTAATATCAGTTGACTTCAACCCTCCGCTACCCCTCCAAAAATGTTCACATAACGCACTTTAAAGTCTAATCTGCATTACTAAAATTTTCTCCATCACTTTAAGTCTAGACCAGAGGTGTCAAAATTTAGGCCCTAAGCAGATTGAAATGTCACTGGGAAATATTTAACAAAAATAAATAAAAGTATAATAAAACATCATGTTGGTATGTGACTTCCTAGTCAATATGCAGGCTATAGAGATCCTTGTGTATGCTTTAGCAGTCCCCCCTACCCCCCTGCCTTTTTTTTAAAGTTTGTGTATCAGCAAGCACCCTAGCATACCCAGGGCAGATGCTAGTATAGGTTCTTAGATCTGCTTTACTAAAGGAAAGCAACTCAAAATGAGTTAACAATCTTTCTTTATTCAAACAAACATATCATTTACCTAGTTCAGGGGAAAAAGTCAGCACCCTGAACTTCAGAGAATAGAAACCTAAGTTATGAGCACAAGTTACAAACACAAGTTACAAGCAGACCAAGAAACAGATCAGCAG
>JAQQSW010017481.1:0-11454 GCA_028646575.1 Pseudocheirus occidentalis | reverse complement strand
TTCATTGGCTTTCTGAGCCTCCTTTGCCATGTGAGATAATTTGCTCTGTAAGGTATTGTTTTCTTCAGTCAGGTTGTTGACTCTCTTTTCATGACTTTCTCGCATCATTCTCATTTCTCTTTCCAATTTTTCCTCCACTTCTCTTATTTGGTTTTCAAAGTCCTTTTTCAGTTGATGTATAACTAGAAGGCATTCTTCCAGCGTCTTGGAAGCATTTGATGAGGGAGTTCTGACTGAGTTGTCTTCCTCCTGCTCCATACTTTGGTCTTTTTTGTCCATAAAAAAGGATTCTAGAGTTTTACTGCTGTTCTAGCCTGCTTCCTTTTCTCATGTTGGCCAGTCTATTAATTGCTTGGTTTTTTAGCTCTGTGGAACTCTGCTTCCTGGAGTGGGGAAAGCTCTGTCCCAAATCGCTGGGGACCCTCTCAGCTGCCAGAGCCCTTAGTGGGGTGCTGCAGCTCCCCCCCCAGCTTCGGCTCACTTAAAGCACACCCCAGGACCACCACTCAAGATCCCGATCCAGATCCAGGCCGCTCAACGCAAGAGCCCTTGGCCTCGATGGGTCGCGTTCGCCTCCCTGCTATCTGCAGGCCGAGGGCTCTGAAGCAGCCCAGTGGGGGCCGCTGCGGCTCTCAGCAGTTCCTGCTGCAACAGCCGCCTCCTGCCTCCCGCTGCCTCCTTGCCCTAGGAGCAGTTTGGCCGGACCTGCTCTTCTCCTCCCCAGTTAGCAAAATCCACTGACCTTTCTCTTAGCCTTTTTGTCTTCTGGCCTGATAAATGTGGTAACTCTGCCTCCAGTGCAGCTGATCTGCTCTCCTATAGCCGCGGCTCCCCGCCCGATGCCCCAGGGCCTGAGCCGGCTGGGGTTTCAGCCCAGACTGCTGTGAAGAGCCCCGCCTGCTGCGCTGCCTGTAGCAACAGATGTGCTTTCTGTCTTGTGGAGAGTTTTCCAGCTTGAAAATCTGTTTAGTGTCCCATTTTATGAATTTTTCAGCGTGTTTGTGTGGGAGCTGGGGTGCTTTGCTGCTTCTATGCCGCCATATTGGCTCCACTCCCCCAGGGATCAACTTCAAAGTCATCATAATAGTTGCATGTAAATTAGGTGCTGGGAAGCTAGGCACTTTGGCAATCTTTGCCTTCAATGAATACTTTTGGGGTGGCTAGGTGGCGCAGTGAATAGAGCACTGGTCCTGGAGTCAGGAGTACCCGAGTTCAAATCTGGCCTCAGATACTTAACACAAAAAACTAGCCATGTGACCTTGGGCAAGTCACTTAACCCCAACTGCCCTCCAAAAAAAACAAAAACAAAAACAAAAAAAAACAAAAACAAAAAAGAATACTTTTAAGGATTATTTTTCTTAGGGCCTATTGGAACTATATTTTTGTTCATTTCCACAAAGTTGTTCAAATCCAACAAATATTTTTCACTAAATCACTGAGGAGAGACTCATCACTGGAGAGTGTAGCTACAGTATTGCAAACTTTGGTCACAATAACTCATGAAGATCATATACTAAGGTGTAGAGGAACTGACATCTGTATTGTTGGGGGGGTAAGAAATC
The DNA here is from genome assembly GCA_028646575.1 of Pseudocheirus occidentalis. Taxonomy (NCBI): domain Eukaryota; kingdom Metazoa; phylum Chordata; class Mammalia; order Diprotodontia; family Pseudocheiridae; genus Pseudocheirus; species Pseudocheirus occidentalis. Next base: position 9,892 of record JAQQSW010017481.1, on the reverse strand, counting down.
CTTTGGAGTATTTGAAGTTAATTACTCCACTAGGTTTTGGTGGGGATTGTAGATTTCATCAGTGTGAGAGAAGTCCTGGTGTGAAAATTCTATCAGTGTAGTCAACAACTCATTCATAGCTTAGCTCTTAGAATATTGCTTCCTAGAGCCCAAAGAGATTAAGTGACAAACCCACAATAACAGCTAACTCATGTCAAAAAGCAGGACTTAAGTTCAGGTCTTCTTGACTCTTTTTGACAAAATAAAGAACAACAAAAAAAGAAGAGCAAGAAAGCAAAGTGGCTATCTAATGAAGCTTTAGCTGAGGAAAGGAGGAAAGGGGAAGGGAAAGGTATACCCAAGTGAATGCAGAATTCCAGAGAATAGCAGAGAGAGAAAAAGGTTTTCTTAAATGAGCAATATAAAGAAAGAGAAAAAACAATAATAAAATGGGAAATATGAGATTGCTTCAAGAAAGTTAGAGATCATCAAGTAAAAGTGGGTAAGATAAGATAAAAGATGAAAATGGTAGGGATTTAACAAAATTAGAAGAGGTGGCAAGAATACACAGAAAAACTATACAAGAAAGATCTTAATATCACCCATAAGCACAACGATGTGGTTACTGATCTAGAGCCAGATATCCTGGAGAATGAAGTTGAGTAGGCCTTAGGAAGGATTGTTAACAATAAGGGTAATGGAAGTGATGAAATTCCAGCTGAGCTATTTAAGATCCTAAAAGATGATGCCGTTAAAGTGCTGCATGGAATATGCCAACCAACTTGGAAAACTCAACAGTGGTCACTGGTTTGGAAAAGAACAGTTTACATCCCAATCCTAAAGAAGGGCAATGCTAAAGAATTTTGAAATTACCCAACAGTTGCATTCATTTCAAGCAACATTATGCTTGAAATTCTGTAAACTAGGCTTCAGCAATATGTGAACTGAGAATAGAATAGACTGGTTTTCAAAGAGGCAGAGAAACTAGAGACCAAATTGCCAAGTCAGTTGCTGGATTATGAAGGAAGCAAGGGAGTTCCAGAAAAGCATCTGCTTCTGTATCATTGACTACTCTAAAGCCTTTGTATGGATCACAACAAAATGTGACTGACCCCCAAAGAGATGGGAATACCAGTTCATCTTATGTGTCTCCTGAGGAAACTATATGCAGGTCAAGAAGCAACAGTTAGAAATGAATCTGGAAGAAGTGATTGGTTTAAGATTGGAAAAAGAGTATGACAAGGCTATATACTATCACCTTATTTATTTAATTTATATATGGAGTACATCACGAAAAAGTGCCAGGTTAGATGAATCAACAACTGAAATTAAGGTTGCTAGGAGAAATATCAGTAATCTTAGATGTGTAGCTGATACAACCCTCACAGCAGAAAGTGAAGAAGAATTCAGAAGCCACTTGAGGGTGAAAAGGTGAAAACATTTGACAGTTCACTGGAAGGTCAAATACTGAAGCTAAATCTTCAATACTTTAGCCATATACTGAAAAGAATAGATTCATTGAAAAAGACCTTGATGGTGGGGAAGATTGGAGGCAAAGGGAGAAGAGGACAGCAGAGGATGAACTGGATAGATAGTGTCATGGAAACAACAAACATTAACTTGGACAGACTTTGAGACAGGGGCAGGGAACCTATGACCTCAAGGCCATATGTGGCCCTCTAAGTCCTCAAGTGTGACCCTTTGATTGAATCCAGTGGAGGATAGAAGGACCTGGAGTTCTGTGGTCTATGGGATCATGAAGAGTTAGTCATGACTGAATGACTCAACAGCAGCAACAACTTTTTGACTCCATGGCCATCCTCTATCCATTGTACTATCTGCTGCCTCTCTGGGTTTTATTGAGAATAACATTAATTAAGATGGGTATAGAATGAATGAATGTACAGTTCTATTTTACTTAGCACAGTGCCTGACACATAGTAGGCACTTAATAAATGTTTATTGACTGAAAATTTAATGATAGATTGCTTCTATTGAGTTTACTAGTTTCTCTGAGTGAATGCAGGCCAGTGGTTGTTTCCAAGGTTGACTTTTTAATGCATTTGTTGTGATTGTAACAAATATGAGCCTGGAATCTCAGATTTTGGGCTTCTTTCTTTCAGCCATCATTAATCTCTAAAAAGCAATTGTAGGTTGCACACTTCCTGATTCATCATGTTAGAGCAATCTTTAATAAAAATGTGACTGCTTTAAATCTGTGATTAGGGCATCTTTCAGCAGCCCATCTTTCAACCTAGCCCTTGAGGATAATTACTGCTGGTTGTCTTCTATAAAGCATTCCTGGGGAACAGTGACTGACTTTGAATGACATTTTGAAGATTAAAAGATGAACTTGCAAACTCATTAGAAATCAAACTCAGGCTGGGGAGGCAGAGTCAAACACAGCCTACCTAAGTCAGATGCTTTTTTTGTTTTGTTTTGTTTTTTCATGAGTCAGAGTAAACTAGATCTTTCTCTGCTTTCTGGAACACGTGAATCTGTGAAGTATTATGAATTTCCTAGTCTTAGATATAATGTGTACATTGAACAAAGAGACATAAAATAGAAGCAATAGTTACTTCACCCTGTTATCTGCCTCTTCATAGAGGCATTGAAAGATGTTATGTGCATTTGCCAGAGTCACATTCTAAGATCTTTGCGAAAGTTAAAGATATTTCTCATATATTTATCTTCTTATTACCCTGTTCTAGACTCATTTTCCATGTCTAAAATATTTTAGAACTAATTAGGATCTTCAGCTGTACTCCTCAGGGCAGTGTACTTAGAATGTAAAATGAACAGGTGGTATTGTTTAATCAATCTGCAAGCATTTATCAAGCACTTATTGCCAGAGCCTGGCCTAGGCACTAGTGATACAAGTAGCATAGTGCAGCAGACAGTATTAAATGTGTGTGTGTGGGGAAGCCAGGACCCAAGTCTAAATCCTAAATCTGCAACTAACTGTATTTCCATGGGCAAGTCCTTTAAGCTTCCTGGGTCTCAGTTTCTTCATCTGTAAAATAAGTGGCCTAGATTATATGGCCTCTAGTTTTCTTTACAGCTGTAGATTTATGATCCTGTGACAAAAAAGAAAAAGTCCTAACTTTAGTTCATATTCTATCAGGAAAGATGTTAGATATATAGATAGATAGATAGAGAGATAGATATTCCATTAGGATACAGTATAGTTAAGAAAGCATTAAATTTGGAGTCAGCAAACCTGGTTTTGAAGGGATTGAGCTAAATGATCTCTGAGGTTCCTTTTAACTGTATCAACCTAATTCTTACTTTTATTTGAGCTAAGATACTCTCCAGTCAGGTTTCTTCTGATGTGCTCTCATCTTAGTAGATCTGAATTAGATGAACAAGTTCATGTTCATTTTTTCTATTCCCTTAGTTATTTTATATACTTGCAATAGTAATGTAATTTGATGCCTTTGTACTGGCAAAGCTAACAGGTACTTAGCACCTAGTTTGACATTAGCTAGATAAAGCCTCTGTTAAGAAACAAAAGGTATGAACCCCTGTTGCTGACGTAATAGGAAGTTGCTGATGTAACAGCAAGGAACAGAACAGGGAGGACCTAACAGGTATATAAGGAGAAGCCCAAGCTGGAATTTCAGATCTTCTTGAAGCCAGGTTCTGGAGGCTGAGGAAGAGAGGCCCAGGCTAGAGAGAATGATTTTTATTTTGAGAACTTGGATGAAGTGATTTTGATTCTGGGAACCAGCCGAAACTTCCGCTGAGTCTGAGGGCCAGCTGGAGCTGTTGAGGATTTCTGAGGATTTTCAGGGACCAGCCAGAGCTGCAGAAGACTGAGGAAGCATGACTGTGGAGTTTGTATTTTGTCTCGTGGCTTTGTTAAGCCTTGACTTCCCAAGGATAGAGACTGTGAAGGATTTAAGGTGGACTGGATACTGTGAGCTTCTGTGTGGGACAGGAACTGCATGGAGAGCTGTACAAGGAGCTGGGAGCTGTCTGCCTTTGAACCCAGTAAATCCAGGTAGGAGCTGGGACCATGGAAGGGGATCCAGGGAATCTGAGAGCCTACCCTGAGTCAAGATGAAAGAAGACTTTACTTGGATACTGTGTACTGACTAAGAAGATTGTGATTTACTTGTGACTGAGGGGTGGATGACCTGTGTATTTTCTGATGATTGAATAGTGAATGATGACTGAATAGTGACTGATTTGTAACTTAGTGTGTGCCCCATGAGTGTAGAACTTTGACTTTAAGGATGATTGAATGCCTGAGTTGATTAAATGCTTGAGTTACTAAGTGATTGATTGACTAAATGATTGCACTTTGTTCAAAACTATGTGAACACTGTGGTGAAAACTGTGTGGCCATTTTAGTGATAAGTTGTTATGAATGCTGTATTTTGAATTTCTGTGATAAGTTGTGACATTGTGAATACTGTACCTTGTTTTTCTGTGAATGTTTTGCTCTGATTTGTTATTGAATAAATAAAGTGTTCACTATAGTGTGTAATCAGAACCTTGAAAGTTGTTCACAGCAGCAGTCCTCTGGAAAGCTGCTCATGCGTGGCTTTATAATACTTCAATAATTTCTCCTTTTTCTTTCCATATGAAGGAACTAAGTTATTGATGTTATTTTCCTTATCGTTGTTATTGGGGAAAGGTCTTAGATCAATAGCTAGAAGAGATCTTGGGGGCCACTTAGTCCAGTCCATTCATGTAACAGATTAGGAAGCTCAGGTTCAAGAGGTGAGGTGAACTAGTACCTCTCTCACAGGACTGTTATGGGAATCAAATGAGACGATATAAGGGACTTTGAAAATCTTAAAACACTACATAAATGTCAGCTACAACATACAACATAAATGTATTGTTGTCCAAGATCACATAGGTAGTTAACCTCAATGTTGGGGTTTGAACTCAGGAGCTCCTCTGACTCTAGAGCCAGCTCTCTTTCCTCTATACAATCCCATTCTGACTTCTTTGTTGATCTCATATAGAGACAAAAGACTGAATTTTCAGATATTACTAGCTAGGGGATAAAATTCTTTTGTACTATACGTTATTTTTTTGGAGAGGGGAGGGCGCATAATTGGGGGTTAAATTACTTGTCCAAGGTTACACAGCTATTAAGTGTTAAGTGTCTGAGGCCAGATTTGAACTCAGGTCCTCCTGACTCTAGGGCCAGTGCTGTACTATATATTATTTATGCCAGCCTATTGACTAGAGCCGAAAGTGTTCAAAATATAGAATTCTTTCTCAGGTTCCTTTTTTTAGGGATAAGAAAACTGATGCATGGACTACATGAAGCTGTTGCCAGGTTAAAACTGGACAACATAAAAAAAGTAAACCATGCAAGTTCTCATGATGTCAAACTATCTGGGTGAGTTTTCAAGGTACCAAGTCACTGATGATCCCTCCTCTTGCTAAAGTAGGCTGTGTAGTTTCATTGGAAATTGTATGGTTTCCATTGGAAAGTATACCTATTTCTTTCTGAGACCGTGTAAAGCCAAGCATGAACAACTTTCCAGAGGACTGCTGCTGTGAATAGCTTTAAGGTTCTGATCACATAGTATAGTGAATTCTCTATTTATTCAGCAGTAAACTAATGCAGAACATTCACAGAAACCAAAATACAGCATTCACAATGATATTACATGCCAACTTATCACTGAAGTAGCCACATACTTTAAACAAACTTAAACAAAAGATATCATTCAGGATACAAAAGGTCTCCTACCTCTATGTCACAGTGTCTTAATCTGTCAGTCAGAAAATCTTCTTTCTTCTTAATTGGACTAGCTTCTAATCATCCTTAATTCAGTCATTGGTACAAGGTACAAAGTACAAAGTTCTCCCACCCCTAGGTCACAGTAAATCATGATCTCAGTCAGCATTAAGTAACCAAGGAGAGGTCTTTTCATCTTGAGTCTAGACAGGCTCCTTTGCATTTTCTGTTTCTGGGAAGACAAAGCTTAACACAGCCAAAACAACATTCATACACATTGCCAGCACAATCGTCAATTCACTATCTTCCTGTGAAATCAACACAAATTCATAAACAAAGTCTGAGAAATCAACACAGACCCACAAACAAGATCTGAGGAATACAAAGTATCACAAACACAAATCAACACAGAACAGACAGAGTGCTGGACACCACAAGTTTTCTCCTTCTCAGTTCTGCTCAGTCCTAGCTGAGCTTGAGCTATTTATCTGTCATTAGCTCCTCTCTGTTCTGCCCACCTCTCACGTTCTTCCTGTTCCTGTTTTTGGCAAGTCCCTCCCACTGTGGGATTCACAGGTTCTGTTTCTTAACAAAGACTTGATATAATCATGGGCAAGGCTCAAAGACTTGAACTGAAACAAGGTACTAAATAATTAAATAACTGAAACAAGGTGCTAAATATTCATTTGCTTGCCATCACAGACTGTCCAATTCTGATGTGGATACCAGGAAGTTGAGTTTGGCAACCCATGGGTACAATACAAATTAGGGTCCTGATTTTCTTGTGAAAGGAATGACAACAGCTCTAGGTATGACTCCTGGTTCACAACCATGGTTTCCAAAGGAAAAGGAAGAGACCCCACCCCCATGAGATTAGAGAAAGAGGAAAAGAACTCATATGTACAAAAATATTTATAGTGCTCCTTTTGTAGTATCAAAGGACTGGAAAACTAAGGGATTTAGAACTTCTGAATTCAAGCAATCTACTAGCCTCAACCTCTTCAGTATCAAGGGATTACAGGCATCATATCCAGCATAATTCTGAGATTCTATGATTCTGCCTTTGGCTGGGTAACACTTAATCCAGAATCTGAAATTCTGAGTTTATTTATTGGGTTCAATCTTGGGAGGTTCACTCTAAAATAGTATTTTTTGGCTCTAGCCCTGTCCTGAAGGAAGTTCTATTCTATTCGGTGGATACAGCAGATAAGAACATACGTAGTATTTTGAGGAGGAAAGAGCAAGCACTAACAATGTATGGGACCCTTTCCCCCTGAGAGGTGGCACATGACTTGAATCTTAAAGGAAATCAGAGATCCTAGAAAGCAGAGTTGAAGAGATAATGCCAAAATCTTGACATGAGGGATAAGGCAAAGAGAAACGTATAGTATGGAGCTTGAAGAATAGCAAATAGGTCAGTTTTGCTGAAATATAGGCAAAGGGGGACAATGTGCAGTAAGCCTTGAAAGGCAAGTTGGAGCCAAATGTCAAAGGACTTTCAATGCTAAATGAAGATGTTTCTCTTTTATCCTAGAAAAAATAGGGAGCCCCTGATGTTTCTTGTACAGAAAAGTGATGTGGTTCAACTTGTGCTTTTGGAAGACAAATTTTGTAGCTGTGTGGAGAATAGAATAGAAAAAGGAAAATACTGAATCTCAGGAATCCAATTAGAGCTAAATTTTAATAGTCCAGGTGATCAGTAATGAATTTCTGGACTAGGGTAGTGTCTATGTGAGTGATAATAAGGGGGTTTATGTGTGATATGGTGTAGAGGCAAAAATGACAAGTCTTGGCAATTGAGAGGCAATCTTGTACAATGGAAAGGACATTGGATTTATAATCAGAAGACCTGGGTTATAATCTCAGTCACAAGACTGCTTTATGACCTTGGGCAAGTCACTTTCACCCTACAGGTATTGGTTTCCTCATTTATGAAATGAAAGAGTTGAACTAGATAGATTCAAAGGTCCCTTTAAGCTTTAAAGCTATACAATTATGATTGGCTATGGGAATGAAAGAAAGAATAAGGAATGAATCAGAGTAACTAGAAATATGGTGAAATCCTCAACAGAAGCAGTAAAGTTTATTGGACAACTCAATATATTGGAGAAGATAATGAAATTATTTTGGATACGTTGAGTATGAGATGACTATAGGATATTGAGGGACAGATGTCCTATAGACAATTGGTGATACAGAACTGGAGTTCTAGGAGAGACTTGGAGCCATATAAGTTTATTAAGCAGAGGAGTGACATGGTCAGATTTTCACTTGAGGAAAAGCACTTTGACAGCTATATGAAGGATGGCCTGTAGTGAGGAGAGGCATTGAGCAGGAAGACCAATTAGGAATCTATTGCTAGCTGTAGTCTAGGTGAGCAATCATGATGGCTTGAAATTTAAATGGTCAGTGTGTAAGTAGAGATAAGGGATTGGTTGTGAGAGACATTGTGGAAACAGAAATGGTAAGTTAAGTTCCTGAAGAATTAGAATTATTAAGGAAGAGACTCTTAGAAGGAATGTGGATTAAGGAGGCAATGATGGGAAGTTAAATAGATGTCTGAGAAGGGATAAGAAAAGGAGATAAGGATAAACAATAAGGAAAAACAGAATGAAATGAAATATATAACTAGTAACTACAATTGTGAATGTAAATGGGATGAACTCACCCATAAAACAAAACAAAAGTGTAGCAGAGTGAATCAAAAACCAAAATCTGACAACATGTTGTTTATGAGAAATATTTTAAAATGAGAGACACACATAGAAGTAAAAATAAAGGGCTGGACTAGAATTTATTATGCTTCAGCTAATATTAAAAAACCCAAACCGGATAGATCTCAGACAAAATTAAAGCTAAAATAGATTAAATTAATAACTAAATGAGAGAATTATATTATGATAAAAGGCATCACAGATACAGAAGTAATGTTAATACTAAACTTGTATGTACCAGATCCTGTAGCATCCAGATTTTTAAAGGAAGTACTAAATAAATTACTAAACCAGGCAATCAAAGAGCTGGACCAAAACAAACAAGCAAAACTGTATATTGTAGAGTAGTTGCCAATCTGTTTCACTGGAGGTACCCACCTCTTTTATGATGATGATATTACAGGTCTAATCCAAAAGTAGACAGAGGATACATTCAATAGGAGTGTATGAGGCTCCTCTTGGGAATACCTTCTCCATAAAGAAAATTTTTGTGGATTAATAGAAATGGGCTGGGTTTCAGGTGACTAAGAAAAACATTGGCCTAGAGAATTCAGCTGAATTGATTTCAACAAAAGTATATTAAGTGTTTCTTTAGTACAAAGATTCTAAGTTTTACTCTCTGGAACCTTCCAAATCACTCATGAGCTCCCCTTTGCCAATGAATTCAGTCTTTTATTTGGCAAAAACAAACTTATAATTGCTAGGGAGAATTCCATACATAGCAGGACTACTGATCAATTTAATAACTTCGACAAGAAGCTAATCTTGTTCTACCTGCAGAACAAATCCTTTTCTTTCTATTTTGTAATCTATTTTTCAAAGTCATGAGCTAATTAAAATTCTGCCTGTTCTCTAAGTTTGTCTTTCTTACATGTAACACATCCAGGCTCACTTTTGTTCATAGTTTCCAGTTTCAGCACAATTCAAAGAATCTCAGTGATTATCCTATCTTCTTGTTAAATGGAGTTCTCTATTGTGCCAGCTGGTGTATTTAAATTCCTTTTCTCTGGAGACTGTCAACCTGTCCCTGTGGTTGCTTTTTTTACCCTTTGCTTTGTATTATTTTGCATGTTAGAATTTTTCATTCACTCCTCTTGCTCAGTGTGGGTGTCCTGAATGACTTGGTTGGTGTCCTGCCCTCAAACTCTCTCTTCAAAGTAGTGAATCTGCTTTAGTAGAGCTAGGCAGCAATTCCTTGGTTAGGTGAGTGCAGGGTAGTTCAGCTTTCCAGAATTATCCCAGAAGGACTGGGTCACCTTACCTTTCCAAGTAAACTCATAGTATTCCTCTTCATGAACACTCAGCATTTAATGCTGGAATATTCTATGCTAGAATATTCATACAATATGTGATACCCTCCTGCTATTGATGAGGTGTAGGCTCTGGGACCCCTCCCCCCTTTTTGAGCTCTCCTTGATTCTTTGAGGTACAGGCTCTGGGAAAGTAAACCTTCCCAGGGAAGACATTTGCCTGAGGTCATGGGCCTTGAGAT